>OY284488.1:12763782-12906218 GCA_958336395.1 Ctenicera cuprea
GTACCTGGAACGCTTACTGAAACCAATTGCAGGAATGGGGTATTACCCATACAGCGATAAGGAAGAGATAATATCACCCAAGGATGTCCCTCAACATTCGTTAATGATATTCGACGACATTGCATGTGATAAACAGGATGTTATGCGTGATTATTTCGGCATGGGTAGACATAGCGGTGTGGACTCGTTCTATCTCTGTCAGACGTACTCTAAAATACCCAAACAGCTGATACGCGATAACGCTAATATGATTGTTCTTTATAAACAAGATATATTAAATTTAGAACATCTGTACAAAGACCACGTGGGTACAGATATGTCTTTTGATCAATTTCGAAAAATGTGCTCCGAGTGTTGGAAAGAAAAATATGGATTCCTCACGATAGTTAAAGATGACACGACAGGCAGATACCGTCGAGGCTTTGATTGCTATATAAAGATGCACACCTAAGGTATCTGATGCATACCGCAACAGAACTGCTAAGAGACAGGTCTAGAACAGATCTGTTACAGGTATAACAGGTCTAGAACAGGTACGGAACAGGTAGAACAGGTACGGAACAGGTATAAACAGGTCTAGAACAGGTACGGAACAGGTATAACAGATATAACAGGTCTGCATCAGATATAACAGGCCAGTTAATATGAATGTCAAAGACAAACTCGTGAAGCAAAAGCTTGTACGAGCTAGGTCATCTATCAAGCGTAAATATGAGGCTATTCGTCGTGGTTATTTCGATACTCTCAAGTTTATCGAAAAGACCTATAAACCTGTAGTGGAGCCTTTGCAAAAATTAGCAAAGAAATCCGAAAGCAAGCCTGAATTAGAGCCTAAAACAGAACCTAAGACCGAGTCTGAAGCAGAGTCTAAGACTGAACTTAAAGCAGAGTCTAAGACTGAACGTCATATTAAAACAGTCAAACAGCCTGATTTCCTAGATACCATTGATATCGGTGAAATAGACCCTGAGAATGAGGATGACGTGTTTGAACAGCCTCCCAATGCTTCCCTGGTGCTGGAAGAACCTTCTGGAAATGATTTTCTCGAACAGTATGATCCGTTACCCAGAAAATATGTTAATATATTAATTCGAGACACAGAGAACCAAATCGATACAACATACGGTGTGCATTATGATGTGGATACTGATAAATGGAAAATAGGGGATTCTACAGTGGGCATAGGCGATCCAACTAATCCTAAGAATCCAGGGCCAAATCTGAATATCAAAGGAAAAGAATACCGGGGGACTGAAGGACTTCGTGAACTTTTAATTATGAAAGAACCACATACCTATACAAAAGCAGATCTGGAGCAGTACTCTGAATACTGAACAGAACTAACGCTTATAGGCGATTTTACAGCTCTAGGGGGCAGATTCGTAGTCTAGAGCTCTTATGGTGAAGACGTGTTGTAGCGTTGCGCTCTGAAGTTGATTGTGTGTAGTGGGCCGCATTGAGATTCAGGCCGTAAGTGATTAGCCAAGTGATATAATGAGTGCCTTATGCAAAACATGTAGTGGCAAAGCCACAAGAACCCAAGTCATGGTAACATGTGCGGAATGCAACAATTGTTGGCATGCCAAATGTGTTGGTTTATCTTCAGAACCTGTACCAGGTGAGGTCTGTACGTGCAAAAACTGCCAGGAGCCCACTCTGAAGGACATTATGAAGGAGATAAAAGCTATGGCCGCTCAAAATGTGCTAATTAGTGACAGCATTAATTCATGTAATCGTAGTATTGATGAAATAAAAACTACCCTTGCTACACATGATGCAATTTTAAAAAATTGCATAGCCCAAACTGAGGATCTTGTAAAAACAAACACCTCGATGAAAAAAGAAATCATTGATCTTAAAAGTGAATTAAATCGGCAAGAACAGTATTCACGTTTAAATTGCGTGGAAATTCATGGTATTCCTGAACCGCACAACGAAGAAATACTTGCAACCACATCGGCGACCTCATTAACTTTAAGATTACCAGAGTTATGGTTGATTCTGCCCATCGTTTAAAAGCTAATTTGAAAATGCCTGGAAAGCCAAGAGGTATCATCGTCAAATTTATCAGTCGCCTAGATAAAGAGGATTTTCTAAAGGCAGTGAAAACTAGAAGGGATCTCACCTCTCGTGATCTGGTTGGCCTACACGATGCTCGGCAGTCTGCAGTATCTAGGATTTACGCATACGAGTCTTTAACAAGGGAAAATAGGCAGCTATACAATAAATGCAGGTTTTTTAAGAATGATAGTAATGTGAAATTCCTATGGGTTAAAAATGGAAAAATTATGATGAGGAAGTCAGAGGGATCAAATGCTGTTGTGATTAATTCCGAGAGTGATTTTGTTCAAGTTAAGTAAAGTAAACTTATTAAAACACACAACAGAGTCAAATAAATAATTTTATTTCAAATTTATTTATTTTGTTTTTCATTACATTACTAAGCATTGCTACTTAAATCAATGTCCACTCATATTAAGTGTGAATTTTAGTTTTAGTTTAGTTTGTTGTTTATTTTCATTATTCTAAAAATTAAGAACTGAACATTTACATACGATATCCATACATTCAGTGATTAGCTTAAGTTTATCATTTCGGCAATTCAGAATTAACTAATTACGATATTCTTCATAACATTGGTTATGCTTTTAATTTAATTATTTTGGTTGTCAAATAATCACTTGCATTGGTTTGTGAAATGTGTGATACTTTTATTATTTGATTCGACTGGTTGATAAGCTCAAGATAATTTTCGTTTCTTATAGTATTTTATAGTATTCTATTGTATGTCAACTGATCGCAGGTGTACAAATTGGAAAGTTGATGCGTGCCTTCTATACATTTCAACTTTTGAACACTCGTTTTATCTTGTTTTGTTACAAATTTTTGTTTTTTAAATAAAACAAGTCTTTGTGCCGGTATGATTCTGAAGTGTGCCCACATAAACGTTAGATCACTGGTAGCTAATTTTGTTAATTTTCTTGATATAATTCAATCACACAATTATGATATTATTGGTGTTACTGAAACCCGTTTGGCGGCATATTTGCCTTCTACCTTAGTATCAATTAACGGTTATGCACTAATTAGGGAAGATCGAAGCACAGCAGGTGGAGGAGTTGCGATCTATATAAAGACAACTTTGACCTATCATGTGCTACAGACAAGCAAAGCAATTGAACAACTTTGGATAACAGTAAGTATTTCAAAAGAAAAATTTGCTTTTGGTGTTTTGTATAAACCTCCTACAACTTATTACAGAGGTTTTTTAGATGCTCTCGATCTTACACTTTCTGAAATTGTTCCGTCCCATACAGACCTCTTCTGTCTTAGAGATCTTAATATAAATCTGTTTGATTTTAACAACTATGCTTCAGTAGCATTACTTGATCTTCTGGACAGGACAGGCTTGGCCCAAGTAATTGATGAACCTACACGATTAACCTCTACCAGTGCTACGCTCATTGATCATATTATAACTAGCAATCCAAATTTGATTTGTGAATATGGTGTTATAAACGCCGCCCAAATTGCTGATCATGAACTAATCTGGTGTTCAATTGATATTCGTAGTATTGTAAAATCTTTGCCTTTAACAATAAGAACTTATCGTGATTTTAATCAGGTGCAATTTTATGACCATCTTTGTTCTATCCCATGGGATAATATTTATTATTATGATAGTATTGATGAGAAAATTGATTTTCTTACTGATAATTTAAAAATTCTTTTTGATTTACATGCACCCTATAAAACCGCTCGCTTTACTAAGCCACCAGCTCCATGGCTCACTGATAACCTTAAGATGTTGATGGATGAACGTGATCGGGCTCTACAACGATATAAGCGTAACAAAACTCCACAACATTGGGAATTTTATAAAGTAATGCGCAATGTTGTGAATGTAGCTATACGTAGAGAGAAAAAAATTTTTTATGATAGTAAATTTCGTGACAATAATTGTAGAACGTTATGGAAAAACTTAAAACAATTAAATTTTACAAAGAATCGCAAAAACATGGTGTTACCCCATCATCTGACAGATCCAAAAAGCATCAATAACTTTTTTAATAATTCTGTTCCTCAATCGAGTATGGATAACACATATTATTAGTTTTTACAATAGCAATATAAAAGACTCTGTAAATTCATTTTTAGCATTTCAAACAGTTGACCAATGTTCCATTTAAAAAATTATTAATTCAATAAAATCCAAAGCTATAGGTTCTGATGGTATTGGGATCGATATGGTAAAATTATGCCTTCCTCGCTTATTACCTATTATTTCTCATATTATAAATTTTTGCCTTACCTTCTCTGTTTTCCCAACTATATGGAAGAAATCGCATGTTACTCCTTTACCTAAAATTAATAACCCAAAAAATTTTAAAGACCTGCGTCCTATTAGTATTTTACCTACACTCTCAAAAATATTAGAAAAAGCTATTGAATATCAACTAAGGAATCATCTTCTTACCAATAACATATTGCCAGAAGAACAGTCTGGATTTAGATCCGGACGTAGCTGCTGCACAGCTTTGCTTAAAGTTATAGATGATATTCATAAGGCAACGGATGAAGGCAAATCTACTATATTAGTACTGTTAGACTATTCAAAAGCTTTTGATACTCTAAACCATGAGGTTCTGATCTCCATTTTACATTACGTAGGGCTTAGCAACGCGGCTATCTCTCTTATCAAAAATTATTTAGGCGGTAGACAACAGGCCGTAATTTGTAATGGTCAATCATCTAACTTTATAGACATATCTAAAGGAGTTCCACAAGGATCAATTTTGGGGCCTTTACTATATATTATTTACACCTTTAGCTTTCCGTCGGTTTTAACAGCCTGTACTTGTCACCTTTATGCAGATGACACCCAAATTTACTATTCATTTCATCCAAATGATTTTGCATTAGCATGTGATCACAGTAATCAGGATTTAGAAAGAATCTTTAAAGTTTCCAGTGAGCATCATCTTAATATTAACGCTGAGAAGTCAGCTGTTATACTTTTTGGCAAATCCTTTGATACTAATATTGCTAATGACTTGATAAAAATTAAAATAGATAACAACATACTTCAATTACAAGACAAAGTCAGAAACCTTGGATTAGTTATGGATCAACAGCTTAGATTTACGCAGCATGTGTCGAAATGTATTCAGTCTGGTTATGCAACTTTAAAACTTATTTACATGAATCGTCATGTACTTAATCAAAAAACAAAAATTCTCTTATGTGATTCACTTGTACTATCCAGGCTGAACTATTGCGATACTGTTTATGGAGCTTGTTTAAAAGCTATTGATGCCAACAAAATACAAGTTCTACAAAATGCATGCCTCAGGTTGATTTTTGGCATAAGGAGAAGGGAAAGAATTTCACATAAACTAATTGAGGCGCGTTGGTTAAATATGCAACAACGTAGGAATGTTCATGCCGCTTGTCTGTATCATAGTATTATTGTAAATAAAAGTCCTGCTTATCTATACGATAAAATAACTTTTCGAACGGATGTTCATAATTTGAATTTAAGTTATAGAGGTCTGCTAACTCCTCCTTTGCATAGTACAGAATTATTTAAACGATCTTTCAGCTACCAAATTACTAACCTCTATAATAAACTACCTTTTTCTTTTAAACATTTATCTTTGAATAATTTTAAACGACATATAAAAAATGCATTTTTTGAAACTAGCTCTTTTATCTAGCTAGTTATACCAGTGATCTGCTCTATGATTTGCGTGTTGTCTTGTTTTGTATGCACTTCAGAACTTTACCTAAGGCACTAGAATAGGTAATTTATTTTATTTACCAATGTTTGTTCTAGGGTTAGGTGGTAGAGCAGCAGGTTGGGCTGTGCCCCCCCGCTGAACCTCGCCCTTATATGTACAAATTTATTCTGCATTTTTCTTATAAATAAAGTCATTATTATTATTATTATTATTATTCAAGGAAGTCGAAGTTACAAATATCAGAACATAATAAAGCCTTTTTTGACGAGTCCTAAACGATCTAGATATGGAACTTGGAGTGGCACCAGCTTGAAGCATGTCACCGGTAAAGCTAAAGAATACGTTTATTGGAACACCCCGCATGAATTGGTGAAGCGCTTAATGTTACTGCATTCATCAAAGATGGCCGGTCATACCGGCCATGCCAATGAAATTTTGAGTATCATTGAAGAATTGCGCGAAGAAGGTATAATAGCTTAGGAATTCTGGGTTCGATACCCAGTGACATCATGAGTGTGGACAAGTTTGGACGTCATCATTGGACCCTGCGCGGGGGTAAGAAGGGAGATCCCGGTATAGGTTTTAAACTAACAGCTGCCGGAGATTATAACATTGAAAAACGTAAACTGGTTAACGTTGCTGTACCCATTAATGAAACGGATGCTGCTACCAAAAAATATGTGGATGAGAGTGCGGAACCTAAATTTACTGCATGCAATAACAAAATAACCAAAATCGTAGAGGCCATTCCGGGAACGATCGAATCTAAAATAAGCATGTATGCGAATGAAAATTGCTTGCATTTGAATGAGACAGTTAGCACAGAGAGGCAATATGATGCTAAAAATAGGCGTATCATACGAGTCAAGGATCCTCTACAGATAACAGATGCCGTTAATAAAAGATATGTGGATGAACTAGAGAGCCGGATAGAGGGTACTTTAAGATCGATGGATAGTGTCCTCCAGGACATACAAAATTTCAAGCATAAGATGGAAAATCTCAATATCGAACAGGCAGTCAAAGCAATCAGTGTAAATATAAATACACCTTCTCAAAATGGAACAGGTAGTCAATGAGCTACACAAACCGGCTAGAAAAATATTCCCTAGACGTCGTACTATCATAAAGGGGTTCGATGACCTATGGCAGGCTGATTTGGCTGAATTTACTCAGTATGCTAAAGAGAACCAAGGTCACAAGTATATATTAATCGTGATCGATTGTTTTTCCAAGTATTTGTGGACTCGTCCGCTCAAATCCAAAGGAGGAGTTGAGGTAACGAAGGCAATGTCCACCATTTTCGAAGAGGGTCGCACTCCCAAACACCTTTGTACAGACATGGGAACAGAATTTTACAATAGGGGGTTTACCTCTTTAATGAAGGGCCACGGAGTAAACCACTATTCAACTTATAGTGTCAAAAAAGCTTCAATGGCAGAGCGAGTTCTACGCACGCTCAAAACATCGCTATACAAGAGGTTCAGTTTGCGAGGGAAATTCAAATGGATCGATATACTGAATGACGTCACACGGGACTACAATAACAAAAAACATAGTACTATAGGAATGAAGCCTGCTGACGCCACAGCTTCCACTTCGTTGACTTGCTTCGATAACCTGAAAATAATGGGCAAACGAAAATTCTCCTTGGGAGACTTTGTTCGCATTTCAAAGTCCCTGTTTGCTAAAGGTTACACCCCCAACTGGTCTACAGAAATATTCAAGGTGTTCAAAATAAAGGTGGGTAACCCAGTAACCTACCTTATCGAGGATTCCAAAGGACAGCCCATAACAGGCCAATTTTACGCTGAAGAACTACAGAAGACTTTGAATCCCGATATTTACCTGGTTGAAAAGGTGTTGCGTAGAAAAGGAAATCAACTGTACGTTCGTTGGTTGGGCATGGATAAGTCTCATGACCAATGGATTCGAAAAAATGCTGTTTTCAAATAATAATAAAATGTATGCAGTTATACAATAAAAGACAAATATTATAAAATTGATTTTTATTTATATAATAAAACATGTAAATATATATACAAAGCTTATCAGTGATTCATAAGGCTATAATGACTCCAAGGTAAAGTATCAGTAGTTTGCGGTAACAATCGGCGCTTGTTATCACGCGGACTTAAAGCTATTTTAGTTTGCCTTAAACTATATACATTATGTCCTATAGATCTAATAGTATTTTGTTCCCTTAATATTTCACCACCCTGTAAACACTTTACATAGTCGTCAAAAGTTAATGTCTGTTTAACTACGTACCCCTTCACCCCTTTCGCTTTTTTACCTGCGTCTTTACCGTTCACTCGTTCACTATACATCTTAGCACGTAAACCCACAAATTCAGTCAGTATTTCCCCATCGTGTTCATCTTTCATCAGTCCCGGTATTTTCTTATTTACAAGCGGAATTCCATAGGAATTTCCAGGCTGATATCCACTAGTGTCAAAGCGGTCAATGTCCGCTTTCATATCTTCATAGATGTCTCGACATCCTATGTGATAAATAAGACTGTCGGTGTCGGTATAAAGCACCTTACAATCATCGCCGTATTTTGGAAGCATGTAATCGTAATGAAACTCGTACAACTTTGTTTTAGATATGTCTAGCACGCTCATACCAACATAAATAGGTTTACACATTTTCACTTCGGTTTTATTTAGTTCGATAATAACCAGATCTTCGTTTAATATAAGTCGGCTGTGGAAATATGGTGATGCAATCCGTACTTTGGCGGAATACCTGCCGTCCCACTTGCTTACGAGTTTTATAATCTTGCGCTTGCGCATGTCTTCCATTGTTTTACCAAACGCAGCATTATTCATAAGTTTGTAAAAGTTCTTTTCGAACTCGTTCCTAGCGCTCTGACGCATCCGTGTATTTAGTTCGATATAGGATTTCATCCAGGGTGACTGCTTAAATTTTAAAATTCTGTGGATTTTCGAAATTTTCAGGCCGTTATCGAGCGCTTGCTTGAGAGCCCTATAGTGGATGACGTAACGCTCCTTGGAGTAAAGCGTTGTTAGCAGTTTCTTTTCTGTGCCTCCGGGCGGCACCATTCTTTGCGGACAGAACGGCAGGTCTTTGTGTCTGTCGTGCAAGGGGGCCGGGTATACAAGGTCGACCTCCAACATGTACCCCACAAGTGAATCATCAGGCACTTGGCTGACATCCAGTAGCGAATTGTGACACCATTCGAATCCTCCATAAGGCAGATATTCGGACATTGCCCATCCATACAGATTGTTTACGTCATAGTACATCAGGTACGTGGATGGCTTTGAAGGGTCATAGTCGGACATGTATTTGTTGTTGGCCTTGGCATACCTGTTGCTGCACTGGCTAACCCCACCTCTAATACCGCGCTCCACAAAGAGAAGCATATCAATATCGGTTAGCAGCTCTAGTTCAACACCTGTATATTTCAGCATGGCATCCCACGTTAGGGCTGGAGCACTTACGTAATGAGCTGCGTCTAAGGAATATGAGGTGTAGCAGGTGTTTCTGAAGTTCTCAAACACATCGGCAAGCAGTAACACATCGGTTTTCTAGTACAAGTCTGAGTAATCGCCTAGGGTCTTGCAATCAAACGCCTTCCATACCTCTTGCGCATGCTTATAATCCTTTTCTAATTGATCTCGGGGTTCTTTAAGTACTTCTTGTTGTTTGTCATATTCCAATTCTGTTAAATCTGACAGGTTTAGTTTATTTTCAAAATTTTTCATAGATGGTAGATGCTGCTCGTCAAGTTTTTTCCCATGACGTCACGTAATCATAAGGGAACACACCCTTACGCATTAACAGCCTTAACTTCTCCTCATTCAAGCCTTCAAACTCTTTTCGGACAATTTTCAGCTCGTCCAGGAACGAGGCAAGCTGTTCTAGGCTGCTCGCCATGAACCTGCATGAGTCAATAAATCTAAAGTTTATTTCACTGTCTTTAACCGATTTCGTGAACGAAATGTACTTTTCTTTATTTACGGGTAACAGGTAGGTGCTTCCCTCGATTTCTTCTGCCACGCCTCGAATTAAGAAATGAGAGTCGTACCCGCTTAAATTATGAAACACAACCGGAATAACTTTAGAATCTTTAAAATTGAGATTACAAGACTCGTGGGCCGCGCCCCGGAAGTCGGATGTTAAATGGTCGTGATCACGCACGGGAATGTCCTCGACGGTAAACGGTTTCTTGCATATGTGACAATGGGTGGCAGCTTGAAAATCCCGCTCTTGTTGCGATGTTAATTTCATAGGTTGTGGAGCCCAATAAACAGGTTCAACGTCCTCGACTATCTGTTTCAGTTCATTCATGAACCATTTCATGCACTCAGGACCCTGGTTGCTTCGATAAAAAGATAAGGAGTCATCATAGTGACATTTAAAATAATATCCAACACCGCATGCCTCGTGTTCTTGATATATTGTGGTTTTTATTCCTTTGCTCTTATTCATAGGTTTGAGAATGCTCTCAATTGTGATCGTGCAGTTTCGCTGATATTTTTATTTACAAATTTTAATTGTATTATTTAAAATTTATCAAGTATTTATGCTTGATTACTTATTTATTTGCGATGATCGGTGTCGGACCTACGTTGTGTTTTACTTATTTGCTCGTGGCTGATTTACCCTGTCTTTATCGAGGTTAAAAAGGATAAGATTTTAAACTGATTCAAACAACAGTAAACCTTTTGAAGAATTTATTTATTCATGTGTTGAAAATATTGGTGTTATGAGTGTTAGAACCATTTATATAGAGTTTGCCCGTCAGTTGTATCGAGTAAAGTTGCCAATCCAAATATTTGCCCCAGTTTTACCCATACTGATACTTCTATTTGGGACTGTTTATAAATGTCGAGTATTGTGCAGTTTACGTAAGTAACTGGATGCTCTTCATAGGAACACCGTGTGCTATCACTCATTTGAACGCAATACTCTCAGCCTGATTAGATCTCGTCCTAATAACGCCCTGGCCGTTACGCCTAATTCCCGAAGGACAATAGCGCCGCTTGCCAGCACGCCAGAGAACTTAACCCAATAACAGCGATTGATTACGTACAAATGTGTAACAACAACACGCGAAAAGAGCGTCTTGCCGCAACCAATGTGGAAATAGCGCCGCCACTCACTCAAATCGGCTTCCCTGCAATAGCGCCTCAGTTGCTACGCCTAATTCCCTCCTAAGAGGAACAATAGCGCCGCTTTTGATACGCCTAATCAGGTACACCGACAAGAATGAGCTACTACGCCTAAGCCTATTTGATTTTGGCAATGTGCCCCTCGTAGCCCCAAACCCAAGAAGATAATATTTTATTTTAAAGTTACAAGTCCCAGACTTGTAATGTTGTAACAGAATGTTAGCAATAATGCCTCCAAACTGACGTTAAGATTTCAGCGAACTGAGTGATCTTTGAGAATTCGAAGATTGATCCCTTCCCTTAGGGAACATACTCTTTTATTAAAATTCATGTCCATCCTCCAAGAGGTTGGACTTGTTTCTTTTTCCAATAAAATTACAGCCCCACTCTTTTTCAATTTTTGATTGGATAGAAGTATCAATAAAATTTTGTCTCACACTCTCAAGCTTTCCTGAACACTTGTGCTAATTGAAGCTGTCAAGTTTCCCCAATTTATGTTAATTACTACAACCCAATATTTACCCTAATCCCTAAAATGCGAGAGCGTGAAATTTTAAATATTAGATTGACCCCAATAATCCACACAACAGGCGGCAAACTCATTGATACGTGATAACATGTGTTTTACAATATTTACATTTATGTACAAAAATGTGTGCAGCTGTTCTAAAACGACCACCTGCTTAAAATTAACTATTAAATCACAGCAATTTAGCTAAGTCAAGTGATCACTGTTAATTAAAGTCTGTATTTGCTGAAAGAAATATAATATGGCTGTAAATAAATCAAAGTTATTAGACAAGTGCATTACGTATTCTGGGAGCTCCCACTTTAAAGTATAAAACAATACAATTAAATCAAAATCAGATACAAATTATTTATTCTCGGGCACCGCACCTTTACATTCTCCCCCTGAGAACTTCTTTTTATTTAAAAGTGCATTTATTTGCCCAAGAAGCATATGTACCACCTCTAAAATTAAACATGTATATGTATATCAGGAATTCATTAGTCTAAAATGCAAAGAAAAATAAGTTCTCATAGTTCTTTTAAATTTTTATACTTTAAGTCATTATGTACACCTGTGTCACTCGCGTTCACTCACTCACTTTTTTACGAAGGAAGTGGTTCCTCGAGCCTCTGCCCTGTTCCTTCCTCCGTCGTTGTTCTTCCGGCCTGCTTGGGTTGACTTGATGTCGCCCTTTTGAATACCGCGATTATTTGGCTGCTAATCAATTTCAGGTGCGTCTCCCCCATTCGCTGGAAACCGTGATAAGAGATAGATCATATCTTTAGTCGTTTCTCAGTGTAGTTTAGATGCCAGTGTACATGATGGTATTTTTAAGATTTTCGAGTTTTTCAGCGAATACGGTCCTGTTTTCGTATTGGGCAAATGCGATCCTGCCGTGTCCCTCGTAGGTTTTATGTTTGTAGCGTTGCAATCGTTTAAAGAGATGTCAAGCCCAACATCTGGCGACCCTAAACGGTGAAAGTTTGCAATGTCGAACGCCCCTTCTCGTTTATCTCAGAATTCATGTTTAAGTGCGCCGCGCCGGTTTGACTTAAAGAAAAACCGTTAGGTTTTAGGTAACCGGCATTGTGTACTTCGCGCTCTTTTAAATTTGGTGTTGAATTGTGCGGATTTGTACATTTTATGACGTAAAATTACGGTTTTTTTATTTGTGAATTGTTTCTGAAGTACGTTGAGTGTATTTGGTTGGCCTATTTAATGTGAAACATTATTGGAATCTCGGGCTTGTGGATTTATCCCTTACGAGTTTGCGGTCGGCTTGTCTTGGGTTTTATAATAATTCTTATTCTCCGTATTATAGGGTTTAAAGTTATATTGTTTTCGGTAACGATAATTGTGCCATGATTTATTCTGGTGTGGTTTGTTCTGATACCGGAAATTGTGATTTGAAGTGGGTGTTTTTGAAAATGATTCCTGTGTTTTCGTCTCAAATTGAATCGCATTTGTCAATGATGTTTCCGGACGTGTTGATTGAACTTTGCGATTTTCACGCACTCCATCGAGCCTACGTAAAAGGTCAGCTGTTTCTGGAATACTTTTTTCCGAGTTGAGTTGATGCAAATCCATTACATTTTGAGGGAAATGCCTGATGACTTCGCTAATTAATAGGCTTTCTGGAATTGGTGGCGAGAGCCTTTGTGCCATCGATATATAATACGCGAAGTGACCTAACATTGATTCTTTTCCATTGGAATTCCATCGAGCAGTACCAAGTTTAAATCGTACTTTTTGTTGCTCCATTTGCGACCAATATGTTTCCAAAAATTGTTGCTTAAATGGTCATATGTGAACCATTGATCTTTGTAAATACAAGCCCAATGTTTTGCATTTCCTTTGAGAAGTTCTGATGTGACCAATTCCAATTGCTGCACGGAATTTAAACGCAGTCTCTTACAATAAGTTTGAACATCATCCAGGAAATCGAGTGGATTCTTTAAATCACTACCATCGAATCGAGGTTTTTCTGGAAGTGTGGCCAACAATAGCGACTTTTCCCAGCCGTACATCACCTGACTCGACGTGGTTGTTGTGTTTGCGGTGACTTCTGAAGATTTTGCAGCAGACGTCGAGGGAGTCGCGGCGCCGCTTCCGTCTGAGGTGTTAAGGGTAAGATTTTCAGAAGTTGTACTTGTTTCAGCACTCGGTTCCGTAACTTTAACATTTGTACTTAAAACTGGTGTTAAAGGTACTAGCTGTTGCATGGTATTCATGACGCCTGTCATAAATTCTTTTAAACTTTTAGTTCGTTCTAATTCTCGAATTTGTTGTGTTTGTTCCCACTTCCAGAACCAATCTGGTACATACAGGGTTTCTAAATTTTCATTTTCGCTCGCGTTTTCCTGCGGACTTCCGCTGGTTTCGTCCCCGCTCGAATTTCCTTGATTTTGTTCTTCAATTCCGTGCCGTTTTGTATTCGTGAGATTATTTTCTTCTAAGTCCATGATAGAAAAAATATTTTTTTTTTTTTTTATTATTATTATTGTTTAAATGTATATATAATTTATTTATTTATTTATTTATTTTATTTTTTTTTTATTATCCTTTTTATTTATTTGACCTCGATCCTGGTCTCACGGCAACACTTTCTGTGATCGTGCAGTTTCGCTGATATTTTTATTTACAAATTTTAATTGTATTATTTAAAATTTATCAAGTATTTATGCTTGATTACTTATTTATTTGCGATGATCGGTGTCGGACCTACGTTGTGTTTTACTTATTTGCTCGTGGCTGATTTACCCTGTCTTTATCGAGGTTAAAAAGGATAAGATTTTAAACTGATTCAAACAACAGTAAACCTTTTGAAGAATTTATTTATTCATGTGTTGAAAATATTGGTGTTATGAGTGTTAGAACCATTTATATAGAGTTTGCCCGTCAGTTGTATCGAGTAAAGTTGCCAATCCAAATATTTGCCCCAGTTTTACCCATACTGATACTTCTATTTGGGACTGTTTATAAATGTCGAGTATTGTGCAGTTTACGTAAGTAACTGGATGCTCTTCATAGGAACACCGTGTGCTATCACTCATTTGAACGCAATACTCTCAGCCTGATTAGATCTCGTCCTAATAACGCCCTGGCCGTTACGCCTAATTCCCGAAGGACAATAGCGCCGCTTGCCAGCACGCCAGAGAACTTAACCCAATAACAGCGATTGATTACGTACAAATGTGTAACAACAACACGCGAAAAGAGCGTCTTGCCGCAACCAATGTGGAAATAGCGCCGCCACTCACTCAAATCGGCTTCCCTGCAATAGCGCCTCAGTTGCTACGCCTAATTCCCTCCTAAGAGGAACAATAGCGCCGCTTTTGATACGCCTAATCAGGTACA
The DNA here is from genome assembly GCA_958336395.1 of Ctenicera cuprea. Classification (NCBI taxonomy): domain Eukaryota; kingdom Metazoa; phylum Arthropoda; class Insecta; order Coleoptera; family Elateridae; genus Ctenicera; species Ctenicera cuprea. Next base: position 12,778,536 of record OY284488.1, read on the forward strand.
CCGACAAGAATGAGCTACTACGCCTAAGCCTATTTGATTTTGGCAATGTGCCCCTCGTAGCCCCAAACCCAAGAAGATAATATTTTATTTTAAAGTTACAAGTCCCAGACTTGTAATGTTGTAACAGAATGTTAGCAATAATGCCTCCAAACTGACGTTAAGATTTCAGCGAACTGAGTGATCTTTGAGAATTCGAAGATTGATCCCTTCCCTTAGGGAACATACTCTTTTATTAAAATTCATGTCCATCCTCCAAGAGGTTGGACTTGTTTCTTTTTCCAATAAAATTACAGCCCCACTCTTTTTCAATTTTTGATTGGATAGAAGTATCAATAAAATTTTGTCTCACACTCTCAAGCTTTCCTGAACACTTGTGCTAATTGAAGCTGTCAAGTTTCCCCAATTTATGTTAATTACTACAACCCAATATTTACCCTAATCCCTAAAATGCGAGAGCGTGAAATTTTAAATATTAGATTGACCCCAATAATCCACACAACAGGCGGCAAACTCATTGATACGTGATAACATGTGTTTTACAATATTTACATTTATGTACAAAAATGTGTGCAGCTGTTCTAAAACGACCACCTGCTTAAAATTAACTATTAAATCACAGCAATTTAGCTAAGTCAAGTGATCACTGTTAATTAAAGTCTGTATTTGCTGAAAGAAATATAATATGGCTGTAAATAAATCAAAGTTATTAGACAAGTGCATTACGTATTCTGGGAGCTCCCACTTTAAAGTATAAAACAATACAATTAAATCAAAATCAGATACAAATTATTTATTCTCGGGCACCGCACCTTTACACAATGTCGGCATAAACTATAAATGGGACTGGTATTTGACTCTTAAAATTGGAAAACTTCACGATGCTGTCTTCTTTAAAAGGCATTATGACCTTACACTCGTTTATTTCCCCACAGTCTACTTCATGCTTGACCAGCTTTTCTGCACTATTAAAATAGTGCAAGCACCTGTCACAGATATGCTTCTTGTCATGATAACGGTTTATTTGGCTGCGGGCTAGTCTGTTGAGATTTTTCACCCATACATAATGGTATTTGATGCCCTCATCTTCCTCTTTATAATTATCTTGAACCATCAACAGGTTCACGTGCCTATCATGCTTCTTGCGTGTGAGATGTACAGGTACAACTTTATACCCGCCCTTTTTCACAAGCGGTTCAAGGATGAATACGTTGATCGAAATGGTGTTTTGTTTCTCGAACTTTTTCACTTGCCCCAGGACCATCGGGAATTCTAAACCATCTAAGTTTAAGACCGTTGATGGTTGAGGATAATTTTCAGGACGGTGGGGGTTGTCTCTTGGGGGGTACAGTGCCGAAACAACAGCCCACGCAAAACATAGCTGATCATCATTCTGCACATTGACACAGGCTATCTTACGTTGTATTTGTGGTGGTAAAGGAATGTACGAAGACCCTCGTATCGGTTTGTAGCGATTAATTTTAACCGCAAGATTGATAATGGCTGATAGCGCCCAGCCTGATTCGCGCTCTTGAAAATCTTCAAGTTTTACGATTAGTTGGTCCTGCACGTGTTCGCTCCACCACTCCTGCAGATTAGTATCATGCATGATGTGCTCGTTTTTAGTTGGAAAATGTTTTATTACATATATCACGTCATCATTTGAATTTTTAACAAATTCCCCGCAAAAATCCACGTTTACTTTAAGCATTGGATGTTGTGTTAAAGCATGCTTAAATATGATGTTGAACATGTAGAATGCGTCCTCAAGGAAGGTTAGCGGGTCAACATGGCGTAAGTTAATTATGGCCCCGGTCCTCAGCCGGCCCTTGAAAGCTGAATTAATATCCGCCCACCTGATCCGGTCGCTCCTCTTTTCTTTTTGAGGCTGGTACCCGGCCCCTTGACGCTGTAAGGCTTTCATTTGGATTCGGAAGCCTGTTTACAATTATTTTTTAATAAGCTTTAAAATGCGAACAAAAAAAATTACATACCTTTAATCTTGCCGATATTGGCTTCCACATTTTTCTTGCCCCCCATGTTCATTGTCCCTTTCTTCAGAGCCTTGTTCAGAATACGAATATTTTGACTACACTTTTTAGCCCATCTCTCCAACTCATCCTGATTGTTGGCACAAGACAACAATGCGTCTTTAACTATGTTAACCATATTCTTGGATGTCTCAACAATGGAAGCCATTTTTCTTGATTTATTAACTTTTCACTTAGAACACTCAACTGACAACTGATTACGATTTTAAAAATTTCCCCTTTTCATATGGTTTTGGACCTCTTATCTTTGCTTTTGGAAATGAACACCTTTTGCGGTTTAATGGTTTTTGTAAAAACTACTGAAATTTTGCGGTTCAACGGTTTTTTTGGAAAGTTATTTCTTTATTAATTTTACTCCTTATCAGTGATTGCGGTTTTGTAAAATAAACACCTATTAATAATGGATATTTTATTATTATGTACTATCAATGTTTTGCGGTTACGTCCAATTATCATCACGCTCCCGCTCAGATAAAGAATTAGGTAATTATTTTAAGTTATGATACTACTAGCGACCTCTGTTAACTAACAAATTGACTGTATTATTACTAAAGTAGATTACTGTAATCTTGTATAATAATATTTTTTTTTTGAATTAACTATTTTCTATATTGCTATACGCAGTTTTGTTGTGGTTTGTGGTTTGCGGTATGAGAAAAGAGCAAGTATATTAAATGTTTTTTTCTTAATTATATCCTATTTTAGTTGTATTTAAAATGCCGACTACCTTAGGTGACTTGAAAGGTGTGTGCATTTGAACTTGGTTAAACAATTTTTTCATATTTCAGAAACGCTAATGTGGCGAGCTGCTTGGGGGGTTATTTACATAACCCCGGCATATGCACTATATCAACTGTACACATTATGGACACCCCCGAACCCGGCCTTCCCTTGGCTCTTCGACGTAGTCGAGGGGGGCCTCCATGGTGAGGTGCGGGTGGACGTGGTCCACCATAAATTATATGTCTATCTTTGTAAGTATTATAACGCTTTTTATACATTGATCTTATTACCTACGTTTTCTCCATGTTGTTTCATATTCTTTTCCTCTCCGGGACTTCAACACCTTCAGCCCTATCTTAATTATTATACCTATTATATTATATTAAAATAAATATTATAAATTTTTTACTAAGTGATTTATTCATCATGGTTGCAGTTTTTTTGATTATATTTAATAAGAAAATTTTACATGGTATAAATGTATGCTACAAAGGTGATTTCAAAAATCTTGGCGAATACATTCTATAATTACGTTCCCAATCAGGGTCTTCGTTTAAGTACCCATTACTATTAAATACATACGTTTTACAACAAAATTCTGTATGCAGTAGCAAAACATCGCCATCTTGAGGTTGCGGAAGCAAGAAATTGATACCATCCCCGAAATGAATCTGCATGATTCTTCCAAAATATTGCCAGCTCGTTAAGGTATTCAGTACATGCTGTTGAATACTAACATGAATCGCTCTGTTGTTCATTACTGATGGCTGTATAAAGAGAAAAAATTTAATACTCTTTCTAAAACATTTTTTTTACTTACATGATATTTCTTGCGAAGGCTCCTTTATTGGCAATAGTACAGGTGCCTTCCGATAATGAACAACCCCTAAAATGGCACTTCATGCAAGGCCCTAACACCTGGTATTCTTCAGGACTGTACGCGTTAATGGCGTACACGTATTTTCGCAATACCGCACTAAATATTTTAATTTGGGTTAAATCTCCGTCTTCAAAAATCCACTCTTTAGCATCCACCTCTTTAATGAATTCGATGTTACTATATTTATAAGCAATTATAAGTTGCCGTTTATTGCCAATAATTTATACTGTCGAATTGGAATTTCGAAAAACTCGGCACAAAAAATGTAATGAGTAGCTCTACTTCAACCATTTTTCATAAAGTGATGAACAATAATAAATAATTTAAGCCATATTAATATGAAATTTTTTCTTAACATCTGGAAATTTCCCATTTGCGGTTTTGATTTGGTTTGTTTTTTCTCTCACTTCCTGTTTATTGATTTACTTTCTATATTAATTACTATTTCCTACAGAACGCCACATCCGCCTTCTAAGCTATTTACTTATCAAAGTGAATTTATTTTTTAACAAAATTTACATCCCAATATTAATTACAATTAATTCGTTCCAAGTCATATGTCAATTTATCATTATTCAGATAAATCAATTCTAACACACAACCCCGGGTTTTTCCCTGCGCGCTATAGACAGATTTCGATTTCAAAGAAGAATTTCAACACTTGAAGATGTTATCTCCAGAGTTCTGCATGATGAGCATAGATCACGCATAAGACAATACATTACTTTACATAATAATAATAATTATTGTACACTTAAAGAATAATAAAATATTGTATTATAAATATAGGACAAGTGTTTACATTTAAAACAAATTCAAAATACATGGGTTTTGTCACTGAGTGTACTCCCGGGCTTTTATCTGACTTCCTATTTTAATTTATTTCATTTACATGGGTAACGTACAATCAATGCCACAATTTTTTTTAATTTTATTTTATTCACACAAAATTATTATCTACCCTTCTTTCTCTTATCTCAACTTCATATCTTCAACTTCTTTATCAATATAATTATATAAGAACACATGTAAAATTAGTGAACTTACAGCTAAAAATCACATTTTCATATAAGAATGCATGCATTTTCAAACACAAGGCCAAGGCGTCTACGGGGGTCGTTCCCTTCGGGGTGGGGTGGGGCGCGCGTCGCCTGTGGTGACTTCAATCTCCTTATCACATTTTTTAGGTCGCGCATTTTTGAACCAACGGTTTTTTCAGGGGTTGCGGTTTAACGGTCTTTGGGGTTTTCCCCGAGGCACCGGTGGTGCCGACCCTCCTTATCAGATCAGCCCGAATGTACACCTTAGGTTAGATGCCCACACGTGGACGGTTACTCCTTATCACCTGACACAAGGTCTAGATAACAACCAGACCAGATGTAAAGTAGCAACTTTTTGCCCTGTACATTTCTTATGGGAGTTTTGAACTAGGAGTCCTGTACCTTAACTACTTGAGTCATTGGTTGCTTTGGGAGCATGAAATAGGTTTTGCCAATAATTGGTTATTAGCACACGTTTGTTCTGATACCTGGACACCAATGCTTTAAAGGCTATTTGATAATTGGCAGCAGTGAGAGGTAGATTCTTCACCAAAGTTAAAGCTTCCTTTGAAAGACTTGAAATCAAATATTGAAAACCTTCAATGTCAGATAGTGATACATTCTCATGAATCAGTGTTTTAAAAACATCATAAAATGTGGTCCAATTTTTAGTAGTACCATCAAATTTAGGAAGTTCTATTCTTGGTAACTTAACATGAGAGCGATCACCACCTGAACCTGTACCAGAATGCTGTGGCAAAGCATGCATGGAACTCCCATCATCAGACCTGTTGCCGAATATTTCACGATGAATTGTTTTGATCGAATATTGCATATTATCAAAAGATTCCATTATATCTTCTTGAACGTCGAGTTCTGGCAGCTCCACGAGCGACACAATCTCAAAATATAGAGATTCAAACAGTTTCACCAAATCAGCTAGATTTTCAAACCTGAGACCAAAATCCACCCTTTTTCAAGCATCATATTGAGCATCTTGAGCGAGTTTTAGCAAAGTCTCAACACGCTTCTGTGCACTTTGACGTTTTTTAAGTAATTTATCTACCTCCATATTTTGAAAGAAAACTGACGTATTAATATGACAGAAAGATGACGTAAAAAAAGTAATGTTAGTTATTTGAAGAGAAAAAACTGTAATGACTGTATCACCAAAAGAGCAATTCAATTTGGCTGTCGAAGGACCAATAACTGTATGCGGTTATAAGAAACACAAGTTGCACTAACACTACTGTTTCCTACCTTTTTGAAAGTGTCAGTTCTACGCCAATTCAGGTAGTTCGCCAATGTATAGGGGTCCCCTTTAACGCTGGTGTCTTCTTCACAGGTTGCAAAATCTGTGTTTTTTAGCCCTTAAAAGACCACGAGGAAAAAAGAATTTTTTGTCTAATGCTTATTGGTAACAACAACTTTTTGTTTTTTACCGAAAAAATGGCATACTTCATTTGGTAAGACACGTGTGCCAGCGCAACTCAAAAAATCATTAAATAAACGTTGAATACGGAACAGCGGTGATTGTGGTACCGTAAATTAATTTTATTATAGGAATTTGTCATACATAATTTTGTTTACATCGACTGGTATCCTTGTTAAAAAAATTAAGCGCTATTTTATTGTAAAATAGCAAACAGTTTATTTGATTTATCATTTAATTTAAACTTTCAATATTTACTACGTACAGGGGAATTATTGCGAACGTACTTTGTTACTGGTTTGGGAATTGCGGTAGTAGTGTGTTATCCGATAAAGTGATAACAAGTGGGTTATTTCGTACGTAAGGCCTTACTATTCGTAATAACGTCCCTTGATCGAATTCTTAAATTTAAAAACAATAATAATTTCCTAGCATTTATTTTATTAATTTATACAATAAATAAAACGTCTCGCAGTATTGCTATCCTGCTAACAAAAATTGTTATACTTTCGATCCATCATATTAAACAGAAAAGAAACCATTTATACAAATTTAACAAACTTAAATATCTTAATATCTATATTGCTATGATATAAGGCTATGTACTTACCAGAAAAACAATTCTCTAAATGCCTGCAATTTACGCAATAACTAATTATATTTTATACGAGACTCTTTTATAAAATTTCTCAGGGTCGTTATTAAGCTTGGGAAGAAATGATATTAATAAATAAGACTCAAACAAAAAAATACGCAAATCAATATCAACGTTACAACAGTTTTTTTATTTAGAAGTCAATTTGAGGTTTCATTTGTGAAAAATCAAGAAATTTCTTTTATTTCTACTAATCTTAAAACTGAACACTTATCTTTGTTTCTTCTTTATAACGATATCCTTAACTCGACAATCCTTGAATGATAAACTCCCTCTTCTCTGGTTTGCAGTTTCCACAAAATCCACAGCACTCGCCTTTAGTAAGAATCTTCCTCCTTTGTAGTACCAATATGTACTGGACTGCTTTTATGTTTACTAATACTTGGCTTTTTCTACCATGATAACTGTATTATTATTCTTTTGAATATTTCCAAAATCAGTTGAGAAACACTTGTATCCGTTTTATTATAGCTTCTATTCAATTCAAAATCACTATTTATTTCTTATAACTCGTTTTCTTTCTCTTTTTCTATCAGAGAATAAAAAAATCCTGTATCTTTGTTTTCAGGACCAGCCGTAACTAACCAATAAGTTTTTACTTGCTTTTGTCTTCCTCTTTGATTTCCCATTTTTTTTAAACAAATAAATCTCGTGAAACAATGAGTGTTCTTTTTATACATTTGTCAAATTGACATTCACATCCATAACCCCCACAAATGACATTTAACGATGCACAAAACAAGTAAGTCTAAAACTTCTTATATATTAAACCTTTTAAACATTTCTGAACTAATTTTATAATTAAAATTAACATAAACAATAATCGTATCAATTTGATTGTGTTCTTCTTTCTTTCAGAGTAAACAAAATTTTTGGGTAAATACATTAAGTTTACATTACAAAGATGGCGCCGACTGAGGTTGGTATGTCGGAGAGTACAGCAAAACCCTGCAAAAAGTGCAAAAATACACCCGTAAACGGACTTAAGTGCATTAAGTGTGGTTCCGTAATACATCCCGGTTGTGTAAAATATATCAAAAACATAATTTCGATTGACGATAAATTCGTAAACTGTTGCAATGGTGATAGTGCTAGTCGATCGAGCAAGGAGGAGGAGGACCACAACGAATCGTTCAACAACGATGAAATTGCAAATATAAACTTTAATAAAGCTGAGCAAGTAGAAATTGAATATTTAAAGAAACTATTGTGTCATAAAGATATCATAATAAACAACCAAAAGGACAATATACAAGCCCTAAAAGAACAAATAATTTTGATGAACAGATTGCTAGAGCAGTTTTCTACTACATCAAATACAACAGCGCCCTCGCGCCAGCGCAATGCGACGAGACAGAGAACAATACAGGTAGGAGATCAAAATAATCAACCCTTGAGGATTACAAAATCACCAGAGAAAATTCTTCCATGTCCAAATATTACTATAACGCCATCTCAAGTTGAGAGTCCAGCTCTAAATGCAAAGTTAAATAATGTAATCAAACGGAATATAACTGAAACAGATAAGCAACTATCAAAAACACAGATGGGCAAACACGCCAATATTTGCCCACAAAATGCTAATGTGCTTGTCGAACCGATAACGAATCAAATGGTGAGTAATTCAATTCTACAAACACAATCAGCAATGATATGTGAAGAAATTATCGCTTTGGCTAAGAATGAGAATAAACAAGAACTCCCATCTGTATCAACATCGCAAGCAAACAATGGATGGTCTACTGTGGTGAAGAAAAGAAATGAGAAAAAAAGGGACAACAAACCAATCTTGGGATGTCAAATATCAGAAGATAACACTTTATTAAAAGCTGCTCCAAAATTGGCATTTTTGCATGTTTTTAGGTTGGCACCTAACACAAAATCTAAGGACGTGTTTAATTATCTTAAACCACATTTTCCAGAAGTACAATGCGAATCTATGAACTCAAAATATCCAGAAGTGTACACATCTTTCAAGGTTACAGTTAGCGATATGAACCGCGCGAAGGCAATGGATCCTACTCTCTGGCCAGCTGGTACTCGCGTGAACAGATTTTTTCTCATGCGCCGTAACCAAAGTGATAACAACACACCTGCATGCAATTCTTTTTTAGAGGCAGCAAATCCTCAGTTATCCATTCACGGATAACCTCTAGTAACCTTATGCACTTAAATATACAATCAGTTACAAATAAAGTTGACTTGTTAAACATATTTTTAAGCGAATATCCTAATATCGATATTATTTCTGTAAACGAACACTGGCTCCAAGAATTACAAGTAAACTCAATTAATATTGAAAACTTTGAAAAAGTGAGTGTTTTTTGCAGGAAAGATAAATCGTATGGTGGAACAATGTTACTTATTAGAAAAAAACATCAAATATGTCGAGTATGAGGAAGTTAATAATCTAAGTGTAGAGATGGACCTCGAAACCAGTGCAATGTATTTGAGTGATTCCAATTTAATTGTAGTATCTGTGTATCACTCGCCTTCTGGAGATTTTAATAATTTCCTACAAATATTTGACAATATATGCGAGACAACAATTGGACGTGGAAAGAACTTGCTGGTCGCTGGGGACTATAATATTAATTTTGCGTTGGATAGCAAACCAGAAGAAGTGAAAAAAAGAAAGGAATTTGAAGAAATCCTAATCTCGTGGGGCCTATACAGTACAGTACATGACAAAACACGCATTACGTGTAACAGATCTACTACTATTGATAATATATTTACGAACCTATGTGTCGACCTACAAGTGACGGTCATGGACCCAAATTTATCTGACCACTGTGCTATCTTCGCAAACTTACCAAAGTTATCAAATATTACTTCCCAGCAAAAGGAATACTTTGTATGCAGGCCAATGACAAAAGCTGGCTTGGAGAAATTCAGTCTAAAGATAAAAAATACAGACTGGGCTGACATCATGATAGTTCAGGGAGGCGAGCACAAACTTGATATATTTCTAAACCTGTTTATTGAAGCGATGGACAACTGCTTTCCAGAAAAGCGCTTGGTAAAAAAGGCCTCTAAATTGAAATGGTATGACGAAGATTTGGCAAGACAACGAAATTTTCTACGAGGCGTTGATACGATCAGGAAAACTGTAAATGATCAAGATATCAATATTATCTACAAGAGGCTTTTGGCCAATTATAGAAACAATATAAAAAAAGCTAAAATAAAGGCTAATGACAACCGAGTACAAGATGCCATCAACAAACCACGTGAGATTTGGAACATTATAAACGAAATAAAAAGTAACGATAAGAAGAAATTGGAATCACATCTTACCCCCGATGATTTCAGTTCGTACTTTCGTGATATTGCACATCTTCTCGTGGCAAACCTACCGGATCTAAATATTTCAGCAACCGACCATATTCGAAAACATGTAATGTCCAATTCTTTCTCGTTCTTTCTGAAACCTTGCACTGAAAAGGAGCTGCTGCTAGTTATAAATAACCTGAGCAATTCTAAATCTAAAGATATGGACCAGATCACCAGCAAACTGGTTAAAGTTACAGCGCCCTGGATAGCCAAACCGCTAGAGAACATAATAAACACCTGTTATGAAGAAGGGGTGTTTCCGGAGAGGCTAAAATTATCTAAAATAATACCGGTGCATAAGAAAGGTGACACCGATATTACCTCAAATTTTAGGCCTATTGCCATTACGTCAATATTTTCTAAAATAATGGAAATATCAATAAAGCACCGAATTATGAACTTTCTAGAACGCCATGACATTTTGTCGGATAACCAATTTGGCTACAGAGATGGCCTATCAACGAAGCACGCCATTATAGCAATAATAAAAAATATTATTAATTCATTTGAGGACAACGGGTTTACTTCAGTAGCATTCTTAGACCTATCCAAGGCTTTTGATTGTGTGAATCACAACATCTTAATAGATAAACTAGAGCACTATGGAATACGGGGAACCGCTCTAAATCTACTGCAATCGTTTTTAAAAAATAGAAAGCAAGTTGTTTACTTTAATAGAGCATTTTCTGAGACAAACATAACTAACATAGGAGTACCGCAAGGTTCCGTCTTAGGTCCGACCCTCTTTATAATCTACATGAACGATATAGTGACTTCGGTAACGAAAATGGTGCCATATCTTTATGCTGATGACACTACGCTGGTTGCATCATCGCAAAATTATAACGACCTACAGTGTGTAAAAGAGGCAAGTTTAATTGAAGTTGAAAAGTGGTTTACAATAAATCGGTTAGTGGTAAACAATGAAAAAACTGCGGACATGGTGTTTACACTAAAAAACTTTAACAATACCAGTGAACATTCACAATGTGAAAATTTTTTAGGTGTGCATTTGGACACCAAATTAACCTGGAGTGTACATATACACGAAACAGCAAAAAAATTGTCAAAATCTATATTTATTTTTATTTATTCTGATGCCATCTACAGAAAAAAAAATTTCCAATTACAGGTGGCAACCCATTACAAAAAATCAAATCATATCAAATGTGTGCATGACAACAATAACAAAAGAGAAAGAAAAAATAAAAATTTGACATAGTACTCTTATTAATTAATACATAATATATTCCGATAACATAATTTAAAGAAATAATAATATAATTGTGATAATAATAATGATAATAACATTGTACTCGTTTTAATTAATAGATAACATGTTCGAATAGCAGAATTTACAAAAAAAAAAGTAGGTATTTTAGGATTTTCATCTGAGAAAAGAATTATGTTAATGAATTATGTTAATATATTATCTTAGCGAAGTCTGTGAAGGCAGGCGTTTTTAAATTGTTTGAATGTCAATGAAAAAAAATCTACAGAATTGGATATTCCATTATATAGCGATGAGAGACGATAAACAGGTGAGTTCATGGCATAATTACTTCTAGGAGTATGCAAATAAAAAGTGGAACGACTACGATTATTTCTAGGTACTGTAAAAGCAAATTTACTCAAAAGAAAAGAATTGTCAACTTGTGAGTTTATTAGTTTAAATAGATGCAGTAAAGAGGACAGTGAACGACGGTTATCAAGACTTATACAATTAAATGTTTGTAATAGTTGATAATAAGGCGTATGAGCGGGGTATTGCTTAGTTATTTTGAATGATAGATATTTTAAAAACTTTTTCTGAACATTTTCCAACATTTGCTTTTGATAAAGATAAAAAGGGGACCAAACTACCGAAGAAAATTCTAAGGTCGTTCTTACATATGCATTGTAAAGTTTAACAATAGTTTCAGCATGTGTGAAATGGTGAGAGTTTCTGATAATAAAACCGAGGTTCTGATAAGCTGATTTTGTTGTTTGTATCAGGTGATTAATAAAAGTGAGTTTTTGATCAAAGACGACACCGAGATCTTTAGTTTGCGTTTTAGAATTAAGAATGCTTCTGCTCATCTGGTAATTAAAAATTAACGGTTGCAAAGTTCGACCATAACGTATTACGAAACATTTGCTGGTATTGAAAAATAGTTGATTGTCGGTGCTCCAGAGCAAAATATTATTAATATCTGCTTGAAGGTGGCGACAATCATTAATGTTATTTATTACAGAAAAAAGTTTAAGATCATCTGCAAACATAAGACAATTGGAATGTTGTAGACACTCAGGAAGATCGTTTATCAAAATAATAAATAATAAAGGGCCAAGGTTTGCCCCTTGCGGTATTCCGGAATTAACGTTATATGTGTCAGATTGCGCGTTATGATACACAACATACTGTTGCCTATCGCGTAGATAGGAAATAAAAAATTGTAAGAGATTGCTCGAAAAACCATAGTTGTTCAATTTTTTCAGTAATATGTCATAATTAACTTTGTCAAATGCTTTTTCGAAATCTGTATAAATTACGTCTACTTGTTTATTGCTAGCAAAGGCGTGGGTGACAATTTCTACAAAATTGAGTAAATTCGTTTGCGTCGATCTCTGTGGCATAAATCCGTGCTGGCATGTGGTTAAGTGAGGTTTTACATGGGCGTATATATATTTATGTAAAATAGATTCAAAAAGTTTCGCGGGAGCGCATAGTACTGCTATTGGTCTATAATTTTTGATATCAGTTTTTAAGCCGCTTTTAAATATAGGACAAACCTTGGCCGTTTTCCATATTGTCGGGTAAGTGCACGTTTTTAAAGCAAGGTTGAAAATGTATTGTAACGGTTCAGTGAAAAAATCAGAACAGCCTTTTAATACGTACATAGGAACTTCATCGCTACCTATGGCTTTCTTGCCCGGCATTGATTTGAGGGTTGCTGCAATGTCAACGAGTGTTATTGTCGATATATTTAAAATAGCTGCATTGTTCAAAGAAGTATCGCTCAAAACAAATGCTGCCGGCGTAGGACTGTATACAGATTTAAAGTGAGCTGCGTACGCATTGGCTATATCTACGTTGTTATAAAGGTTGTTGCCATTAAAGGTCATTGTCGATTGTGTAGAAACTGTAGTTTTTTTATTTTTAATGTATTTCCAAAAATTTCTGGGATCTTCCTGAATGCCAGCTTCAACTCCGGATATATGAGTTTTATATGTTTGTTTTATTTCGGATTTAATTTTAGCCCGCAAATGCTTAAATTCCTGAAGGAGGTTCTCAAGTTCAGGTTGAGGCAGGTCACGTTTCATCATTTGCCTTACTCTACTCTTACGCTTAATATCTTTAATTATGTCGCGAGAAAACCACGATGGAAACTTTTGTTTTTTAACTAGCGTTTTTGGAACAGATGAATCAAAAACACGATAAATAATTTCATAAAATATTTGTAAAGCTACATTAACATCTGTACATTGATAAACAGTTTCCCAACTTGTTTTTGCAAATTCATTATACATTAACAAGAAATTTGCTTTCCGAAAATTATATTGCGATTTTTGAGGATTGGTTACACTATTAATTGGTACTGTACTGTGATAATTAAACTCACATGATAAACTGGGATGATGTAAATCTTCTTGTACTGGTGGGTCAAGACATCTGTCACAAGTTACATCGCAATTAACTAGCAGCAGATCAAGTAACCTGCCATTAATATTTTTGTTGTTGTTTAGTTGAAGTAAATTATTAAGTTCTAAAAAATTTAACAAGTCTAACTCTAATTCGCCATATAATGAAACATTCACAAATTTGGGTAAATTAAAATCGCCTACTATAATAACGTTAGAATTAAATATATCGTAATTACGTAAACAGGTATCGTAAAATTCTTGATAGTGAGCTGATGGAGAGTTTGGAGAAAAATACATGACGCAAACATACAGATACTGATTTTTTATATTTATACGTACCCATAGTCCCTCAAGAGAAATATCGAGTTTTGGAACCAATTCACTGTGCAATATGTTTTTTACTGCAATTAATACTCCACCAAGTCGATACTTCCCCGTGGACTCCGGGTCTCTATCTTTTCGATATACTGTATAACGGTTATCAAGTATTTCTGAGCTATGAATTGAGTCGTTCAGACCAGTTTCAGTTAAGGTAATTATATCAAAATTGTCAGACAAGAAACTTGTATATATTTTATGTGTTTTTGTGCGCAGACCTCTTACATTTTGATAAAAAATAGTCAAACTTGAGCTAGTGCACATCACTAAAATCTTTAACAGATTTAATTACATAACTCTTGCTGTTCTCGTTTTTCCGCATAAAAATTTTACCATTTCGTACCCAGACATACTTGACGTTGTTATCTTTCTTAAAGATTTTTGCCTTTGCAAATAACTGCCTGTTGTATTGAGTAAGTGATTCGTTGATAAAAATGGTGTGGTTCTCTGTTGCTAGCTTACGAATGTCATCGGGCATTTCACTTATCTTGAATTCTCGCTTTACTTTCCTACATCTTAAGAATTCGTCCTTGTTCATTCTGCTGATGAATTTGACTATGATGCCGCGAGGGTGCGTGGGGTTATTCGGGTTTGCTTTTAACCGATGAATCGCATCAATCATGGATGGTTCTAGCTTGAAGCGAACAGCGTGTGCGACCATTTGTACCACCGAGATAATATTCTCGTTTTTTGCCTCTGGCACTCCATGAATTTCCAAGCAATTATTTCTCGAGTATTGCTCTATAGCATTCATTTCCATCTTAATTTCTTCGTTTTCCTTCTTCAGTACTTCATTTTCTGCTGATAACGTATTGATCCTCTCTAGACAACTATTTATTAATGCTTCTTGATTTGTGAGTAATTTATGGTTTGAATCGATTTTTTCGTGACACATGTTCAAGGATTCAGCCATGGTTTTCTGCTCGCTCGTCAGTGCTTGTAGTTGCTTTAAAATTTTCTGCATTGTGTCGTTAACCGTGTCTTTCTTGAGTGATTTGTTAATACACTGGGGGCAGGTCCAGGATAGTAGAATATTTATGCAATCTTGGGTTAAACTAACGCAAGACCCATGGTAATATTTTTCGCATGTTTTGCACTTTACCTTGGTCGCTTGCCGCGATATTTCAATGTCACACACGGTGCATACTCCGGCCATGACTTTGTAGTGAGGTTATATTTCGCACTAAACTTTATACAATATTAGTACAGTACAGAAATTCAATTATATCACAGGGCACAATTGATTAACCAAGTTATTAAATAATTCTGACTATAATTACTTCTTAATATTGGCAATAAACAGTTATTTTCAGAGCAGCTAGTATGAACGTACATACATCAACAGCGCATGCACGCATATATATTTATGTTAAGAACTTTTAAACAATGTGTTTCGTTAAATATTTTAAAACATTTGTACTTTTCGTATTTTCATTCACATATAAATTACTGTATCTTACTGTGGGGAAGTTGTACCCATAGCGTGAAATTATTTAAATTACAGAAAAAGGCACTCAGAATTATGACCGGTGCTAAAAACAATGATACCTGTAGACCAATTTTTAAGAACTTACGTATTATGTCATTACCGTCGCTGTATGTATACAGTTGTCAACTCTACGCCAAAGAAACTATTGATAAGCGCAAAATGGTCAAGGATGTCCATGATCATGATACTAGAAAAAAAAACAACATCTACTTACCTTTCGGTCGTTTATCAATAACCCATAACAATTTTGATTGCCTGTGTCAAAAATTTTATAATAAACTACCCATTGATATGAAAAATTTGCCGCATACCACCTTTATAAGAAAAGTTTATGAGGTTTTAATTGCTAATCCATTATACTCATACTGTGAATATTTTGAATTAAATATTATTTAATAACAATTTTGCATGTACTGTACCTATTTTGTGTAAATGTACTATATACCTTATATGTATTTTTGACTTGTGTATATACCTTTTTTGTGTATCAATCACCAATAAATTTACAAAAAAAAAAAAAAAAAGTTAAATGTATCTAACCAAAAATTTTTACAGCTGTCAACATTTGACAATTGGCTTTTATTACGTATTGCCAACTTTAACACTTCGGTCATGGCCTGCTCTGAATAATTTTTTTATGATCACCTGGTATATATTTTCTTTCGGTCTACATTTTTTTTTGTTAAACTGTTTCCTATTAAATTTCAAATTTTGACGGATACGTTTATTTTTTTTTAATAAGTCAATGACAGTCCCCATTTATGCTGCTACAATTTATGTATTTATGAATTTGCTTTTCATCGTTTATTTAATATATTGCATCAACCTTATTTTGAGCGTTTTATTTGCGATAGTGTTTGGTTTGGTGGATATTCCCTTTATTTGGAACGATAAATGGTAATATTTTTGGATTGCTTCGGTGAGGTAAGTTCCTGGCGCCCTTGTTTTCTTTCTGATAAGCTGGATTATTTTACTTCTGGAAACCCACCCCGTCCGGCTGAGTTACCGAAGCAATTTTTTTTGTCTCCGCCATGGTTCTCTATATTCCAGCACTTAGTTTTTTTTTACCATTTTAATATCAAACTTAAAAAAAAGGTGCTCTTAACCTGAACCTCGCGTAAACAACAAACAACAACATTGTTTTAAACAAGCTTTTTGCTATTTACGCGAGGTTTAGGTTAAGAGCAGTTATATTTTTAAAGAAAAACTACGAAGACAAAGTTGCATTCACTCAATGATTGACGGCATACTAACTGCGCAAGTCCGACTGTGCAGGAACGGTTTTTAAGTTGACCGACTAGACACTAGTGCGGCCCAACGGTCAACTACGTATCCAACTACGCCTAACTCAGTTCCAAAGACCACAGGAGCGATATGCACTGCCGCTACTGAGGCTCTGGAGGCATGACTGGACCTTGTGTCTTTTCATATCTTGATAGAGACATGCTTGAAAAGCAGCTTACAGGCTGAAGTATAATGACCAGTGGAAAGACGAAGAAGAATTCTTGGGACACACTCGTGTCCTATCTCTTACGATACGGACACATTCGCTCCTCGGTTCGAGAAGCGACTGCATGCCACCTTCATTCTCATACATTCATCAAACAATTTAACATTGTCATTTCTCATAGGGAAAACTGGACCCGAATTGAGAACTTTTTATAGCAAGCGGATCTAGTCTGGTTCACAGACGAATCGAAGACGATAGGGAAAACCTCTGTGGGGGTTACTCCAACAAACATCTATATACGTCCAGATACCCAAGCGGCCCTTAAGACTCTTGGTTTTGTTATGACCAAATCAATGCTGGCCAAGGACTGTCGCCAAGGCCTAAGCAAACTCGGCTCACATAACTGGGTCAAACTGCTATGGATTCCTGGACATAGTAACATTAGTGGAAACGAGGAAGCTGATGCCTTGGCCAGGAGGGGCTCTCAGCAGGACCTCTTTGGTCCGGAGCCGGCCCTCGAACTCTCAAGGGCTACTGGAAGGCAGGAGATTGAGAACTGGACTCGTTCACGGTTCGAAATCAGCTGGAGCTCACGTCCAGGACTACGCCAGTCAAAGCGTTTCATTCGAGAGTCTTCACCAGGACGTTCACATCAACTCCTACGTTTATGCAGGGAACACATTAGAATCGTGGTAGGTTTTCTGGATGGTCATGGTCCTTGTAACAAACACAATGGGAGTTGTCAATGACCATCAGTGAATATTTTGTGGACAAAAGGAGGAATATTCACTCCATTTTCCCACCCACTGCCCCAGACTATTGGCACTGAAGCACAGACACCTTAGCTACCTTTTTTTCTTGGGCCAGGGGAATTATAGAATATCTCCATCAGAAAGGTGCTAGACTTTGGGCTAGCTACTGGTCTGTATGAAAACTATCCCTAAACAAACGGTGGATGCACAATGGTCCAATTAGGCCTGAGAGCTGCGGCCTTCTGTACCGCTTTAAGAAGAAAAAAAGACAGCGCAATCTAGTACCTGGGACTGCATTTACATCAAAATTTTCTTGGGGCTTTTATATAAACAAAAAATTAAATGAATGCTACGCGCGATTGCTACAACTGTATTCTGTTTTAATTCGCAAATCATCAGTGCGAATATATTGTGCAATCCTGATATACAAATACAAAGCCTTATTGATAACTCGTGGGTAGCAGCGCTGAAAAGACATATAAATCAAATCAAAGTTTTATAAAACGATATTCTCAGAATAGCTACAAATCCCCAGTGCGGTTTATCAAAAATAAACACATCCATGATGAACTAGATGTACTTACAGTATCGCAGTATATAAAAAAAAACTGTAAGAAATTCTTCGAATACATTCGACCCTGTTCAGGTGCTTGTCCACTACTAGGTAGGAGAAACTAATATACTACGTGCCACTGAAAAGACAACTCCCATACGATATTACATACCTTTTAACAGACGAAAGTGAATAAAAAATTTAGTGAAGTGCCTGAGGAGCTAGTATTTAGTTGTTACAATAAGTGCTAACTTCAAATGATGATTGAACACAACCTGATGTAACATTTTGTACGTTAAAATACATTTAAAAAAAGAAACTAATAATGGTATAAACTCAAATCTAAAGTGAATCGACATTACCTAGCCTACCTATACTGAAACTTTACATTAAACTAAAACAAAAACATATAAAAAATGAAAGAGGTTCTGAAAAATGTTTGTTTATAATAACGTAAATTGCATAATATCTTTTAACAAGTTCTACCCACAGAAAGTGAAAATGTGTTAAAATATTTATTTTCCATCATTATCAGATATTAACCGTGTTATTTTAATTTTATCTCCCATTGGTGATTTTACTTCTTTTGTTTCATATCTATATTTTTTAAAAAAACGATGCCTTATTTTAATTTGCTTATTAAAGCTGTAGCGATTATTATTCAATGGCAGTTTAGGTTGCGCATTCCAAAATGTGGTTTCAGGTAACATTAATGTATTGGATTGTTTTCTGAAATATAATGGCATCTCATTGTGAATATTTCTTATTCTTGGGCGATGTTCTTGTTCTTGACTATCTTGAAAGTTTTTTTTAGAATTTACACATATCTGTGTATTTCTTGTAGATAATGATAAAGTTTGGCTTTCTGATGTAAAATCCGTAGTTTTGGCTGCAATAATTGAGACTTGTTAATTTTCAAATTATTTTTTTATGTTCTTAGTAGAGTAAAGTGGAGAGAGTTATATCCTTCCGAGGTTAGATTCTCCCGAAGTCAGATCTTCTTGAGGTGATTCAAGAAGGCTGCCGCCAATGGAGGCCACTTAACAAGTACCAATGTAATTTAACTGAACCTTATTGTAAATGGTCATATACACCTGTTTAAAGGTAACTTTTTACAACTTTCAACAAACCTTCCCTATCAATACTACCTACTATTTAAATCGTATCTAGAAAACAGAAATTTTCAAGTCAAACTAAACAATAGCCGCTCTCCAATCCACCCTGCTGAAGCTGGTGTACCGCAGGGTAGCGTCCTGGGCCCCATATTATACCAGCTATTCACGGCAGATCTACCTGTGCCTGACAACGTTTTAATAGCTACATTTGGGGACGATACGGCCATACTATTCTCCCACAATGACCCAAGCATCCAAGCAACAATAAATTTACAGAATACACTTGACGCTTACGAGAGATGGACAACAACTTGGCGAATCAAAATCAACGAAAATAAATCGACTTCCATAACATTCACCCTTCGGAAAATTGACCCACATCCAGTAACCTTCAATGGATTTCGTATACCCTACAAAGAAGACGTCAAATATCTTGGCCTACATCTTGATAACAAGCTCACCTGGAAGGCACATATAACAACCAAAAGAAAAGAATTAGACATCCGTGTGAAGAAGAATCTCAACTAAGCTTAACTAACAAAGTGTTGCTATATAAGGCCATAATAGTGCCGATATGGACATACGGAATCCAGTTTTGGGGATGTGCTAAATCATCGAACATAGTGATACTACAACGTTTTCAAAGTAAAACTTTACGTGCAATGACAAACGCCGAATGGTATGTGAATAACCGCATATTACATAATGACCTGAAGATCCCGTGGATTAAAGACGTAATCCAAGACTTCTGCATAGGTACGAGGCCCGAATTAGTGACCACCTAAGTGTATTAGTGACAGACTTATTAAATAGGGTAAATGTAACAAGACGCTTGAAACGAACAAAGTTTAGTGATCTAACTAATTAAATTAGCAATAGGAGATCACCTATGGTGTTTACTCCCCACATGACATGTATGCCAGCCCATTTGCTTGTTAGTCTAGTAGACTAGTTGTAAATCTGCAGTAAATAAATATTAAAAAAATATTGTAAATAATATGGGACCCAAGACGGTTCCTTGGGGTACTCCACATTCTACTCTTGCTTTATCACTAGTAACATTGTCAATCTTTCCGTATTGTTCTCGCTTTTGTAGGTAAGATTGGAAAAGTTTATTAGCAGTCCCTCGAATTCCTATGTTGCTTAGGGTTGATAGTAGTTGCTCGTGGTTCACAATATCAAACGCCTTTGCTAAGTCTATGAAGATGCATAGGTAAGAGCTACCTTCATCAAAGCCTTTTTGTATCTGGTTTACTAAAGTGATTATTGCATCTTGTGTGGAGAGTCCATTTGAAATCCAAATTGGTTTCCCGATGTTAGTTCGTATTTTGTCAGGAATGCTTTAAGGCTTGATATTAACACATTTTCGAATCTTTTAGACACCAGTGAGATAGGTCTATATTTTCAGGAACTTCTTTGTCTCCATTTTCAAATAGAGGTTTTACAACTGCCGTTTTAAATACATTTGAGCAGTGTCCCGTCTGAAATATTTTATTAATTATTATAGCTAAGGGTTGACCGATGATTTCAGATACGTTCTTTAGTGTTTCTGCTGTTAGACTATCCAAACCTGGAGCTTTATTATTTTTTAATTCTTTGATAACTTTACTAACTTCGCCACTGTCTGTTGGTATTAAAAATATCGAGTTTACATTAATTTTCGGAGTTTGTTTGCGGATTGGATTGGGAAGACTAGCTATTTTACTAGCTATCAGTTTTCTTACGTTTATGTATTGGTTATTGAAGATATTAGCAATTTCCATAGAGTTATTTGTTAGCGTACCTTCGGAATTTTTTATTTGTTTTATTTTATGTTTGCTTTTCGATGGGGATAACAAAGAGTTTATTGTGTTCCATATTTGTTTGCTGTTTTCGCTATTTTATATTTTTTTCCTTAAAGTAGTTATATTTCACTTCTCTTATTAATGTATTTAATTTATTCCTGTAGGTTATATTTTATATACTTGTTTTTTGCTTCGTTGCTATTTTCATTGTACTTGCAATATAAAAAAAGTATTTGTTTTTCATTAATTGATCGTAGTAGACCGTCTGTTGCCCATTCATTTCTTTTTACTTTGTTTGTTTTCAGTGTTTTTTATAAGTTGCGCCTTTAATAGCATTTTTTAATTTATCAATAAGGAAATTGGCTGCGTTTTCTACGCTTTTTTCTGATAGTTTAACTTCGATTAATAATATACTAACCAAATAAACAGGCCACGGGCCTACTACAAGAAGAAGAAGCAGAATAAAGAATAAAATAGATAAATACAGCCCATCAGTATTTATTGCTAACATAAAATAAATGTGATCTACTTGACATTCTAGGCGGACAGTGAAGCCGCTGCACTGGTCCGGTGCAAAAGTAAAACCGCTCCTTCGCCGACAATAGTGGATTCACGAGCTTGTCACTTTTGCAGCAATGCTTACCAAACTTGCATTGCTGCATATGAAATTAATAAATATTCAAGTTATGCTCACAAGCAAATGAACTGTTTGGTCTTTTTGTTTTGTTATCTCAAAATATAACGGACCTTAAAACCTTTTAATACGCGCAACAAAATTCTTACAATTAGCACCATCTTGGACAATTTACATGATCGTTCTGTTGAAATTATGGACGCAAAGGTGTCTGAGTTTAAGGTAAGAGATTCTGTTTTATTCAGTCTATTACTCATTAGTGTTTGTAACTAATTCCCACTGATTACTTGACGATTGGCGTTAAAACAGGTTCTATTTTTAGAAGGTAGCCTACATCATTCAATCCTATGCGTACTTTATCTTACATCCCTTTACCGACAGATATTGAGAATAAGAAGTCATTATAAACGTTCACAGTAATGACCCATTCTGTTTTGCCTGTGGGATCACTTCGGCTCTCTGCGTTCCGAGGAAAGTGGTCAACAGAACATCTTCCTTTTCTTTAATGAGTATCTGTATATAAAATACTTAATTACTTTAACAATATCTATTTATTTTAACCTTATACGTATTTCGGCATGTTTACATGCCATTGTCAAAGGTTATATGAAAAAGTAAACAGTTAGTGCTGTTATAGCAATAGAACTTTGTGACTCATCTTGGTAATCGTCTGCAGATGACTTGATTTCTTATTCCAAAATGTCCAGTAGAGGAGAATTTAAGAGATCAATTTGCTCATTTATTAACGGGATCTGTAATTTTGAAGGTATGGAATTTCTGGTTAAACTCGCGATATTTCTAAATTCGAAATTTCAATCCCAACCTTTCCATTAACGTTTACAGTTTAGAACAAATTTACACTGATAATAATGTGAAGCATGAAATTGTAGAAATATGGGGTGCCATTGAAAAAAAATTTCGATCACGTCACAGTTCGAAAACAAAAGGCGATCGAAAAATGACAATTATCAGGAAATATGCACTTTTAAAAAATAAGGTTGAGGTGTACGAGGATTTTTTGAAAGAACCGCCAGTTTCAGTGTTATCGAATTAGTTCCAGACTTCACACTCGCACTGTATAATTACAAACCAATAGGCAAACGAAACTTAGGACGGCCTAGGAACCATTGTTGAATTGGAACAGGTCAAGGACCTATACCGTGAAGGACACGACAACAACGACGACGGTATTGGATCCAGATCAATATTTTACTGCTCCGAGCTTAGCTTGGGATGCTATTTTAAATAATAGCTGTGCAAAATTGGAATTACTTACCAATATGGATATGGTGGAAATATATTGATTTCCTTGTTGTCGTAGTAGTGTAATGACTTTAGGAACGGTGAGAGAAATATTCCGAAAAAATTAAAACACTGTATAGAAAATTAAGAGCAAATAAAACAAGCGATCGAGGTTTATTACTTAAACAAGCAACTAAACATTGCTTTCCAAAATTTAACATTGCATGACACAATATGAAACTTGTAGTAGATGAGCAAAGTTTCAAATTTTCATCAAAAATTGTATACCAAAAGAATTCGTAGCGTGTGATGGTAACAGGATTTTACGTTACATATTTCGAGCAACATTTCCTTTTCAATATTTGCCTAGATTTTCAAAAACAGACAAACTAGTTGATGAAGGATCATCGTTGCATAGACTGGAATAAAGGATTTACACCAAACTTTTTAAATTTCGGAATATTTTAGAACGAACGCTCCAAGATTCAGACGTAGTTTATGTGAAAGAAAATGTAAAGGTCAGATGTTTGAAGTTACGACAAAACCAATTATTGATATAAAAGAACAGCCCGAGTTACATATTTCCAACTAGTATGATAAGCACTGTAATCCTAAACCGCTTCTTTTACGATAATAAAGTATGCAAGCTTATTTTAGAATTATAATGAGTTAGTCTTCAGTCTGCATTCGCTTGTTCGCATTGTATGTACTCCTACAATTTGCATTGAACATTATGTAGTAAAATAAATAAAAGTTTTTTTTTATTAAGTACACGATTGTATACTTAATTGGCGCAATCGGTAGGATACGTAAAGGGCACAATTAGAATTTTCAAAAATCAAAAATCTATTGTGTTCCTTGAGTATTAACTCTTAATTGCGTATTCCGAAAATTCACCACAATCAGAGATCCAGAAGTTTGGCAGAGAACAAGCATCGTCGAAGCCAAGCTGAAAGAAATCTACATCCCAAGAAGAAGCTCGAGTCTATCGGAACAAAAATCGTCCATCAGACCCATGGCAACTCTTCAGGTATCTGTCTATCGCAGACATCCGTCTATCGCAGACATCTATCCATCGAGGATAATAGGTTCACTTGTCAAACCATACACAAGTGACCCAGGAAATGAAAATAACGTAAGAAATTTATATTCTATTAAAGTGAAAAGTGAAATAAATTTGAAATTTAAACAAATAAATACTAAAATTAGATTTAATAACTAGTTTAAGAGGATTTAATTATATAAATTGTCCAAATATCTTGATTTCCTCAGAAGAAGACAAGCCATTGCATAATTTTATAATTAATTATTGCATTTTAATTTATAAGTTCATATTGGAACGTTGTAAGCGAGACAGTTTGGTGTACTAATAGGGTACTTAATTTTACCATTCTGACTAACGTTCCATGAGTAGGAACCCTGTTAATTATAATAATTATTAACCTTAATATTGTTTTTAAATAAAAGTGAAATAACACTGGCTGATTCCAATTCAGAAAGTTCTTTTAGTGAATCCGAATACCCTGACTACGATATCGAGAACTCTTTAGAGCTTAACGAATTAGTTAATACTTTTGCGAATTTATCTTTTGTAAATTTAACTATGGACCCACCTGTAGCTCAAGCACAATTATACCCCCCAGGATTTCCTACGAGTCTTTTGAATGAAATACCTAAATATGAAGGCGTACCATCTGAATTATCAGAATATATCAGAGCAGCTGAGGATATTATTAGCCAATTCTGACAGGAAAATAATCCCAATGCCTACATTAATAAATTATTACTATCAGCAGCAAGAAATAGATTAAGAGGTGCAGCTCTTGAAGTTGTCACAGCCAAATTAATACATTGGTTGAACTAAAAACTATTTTAATCGAAAACTTTGGAGATCAAAGATCCGAGCTGAATGTACAAATAGAATTATCTCAATTAAGACAATCTAATAAAGAATCACCTATTGATTATTATAATGGATGTAGATCTTTGCTTGCAATATTACACTCAAAAATCGCTCTTTCAAATGAAGCATTAATTATAAAAAATTATATAGCCCTAGAAGCTAGAAATTTAACATTAACTGCCTATATTGGTGGTCTATTGGAACCATTAGGTTCATTTATTAGGAGTAGAAACCCCTTAACTTTAGAAAATGCCCTCACCTTTGTTAAAACCGAAATAGATATAAGATATTTTCAAAATTTTAATAAACAAAGTAATACCTCGCATAACTTTAATAAACAAAATATTAATCCACATACAAATTTACAAAAACGAGAATCACAGAATTTACAGCCACAAAGATATTTCCAAAATCAATTTCCGTTTCAAGCTCGATTTAATCCTAATCAATATCCATCTCGCTAGAATCAAACACAACTTCAAAATAATTTACCACAAGCATATAAATCAAATCAACTAAATCCTAATATTCCCCCACAACAATTCCCTGGATTTCAACCCCGATATGGTAAACCAGGACAGAACGTTTTCAAACCCCAAAGAAATTTTCAATCAAATTATAAACCAACACCTATGGAAACCTCCAATATTCAGAAAAGACCTGCTACTCAACAAATGGGTCCTCCTGTTCAAAGACCCAATTTCAATAATACTAATAACTTTAAAGTTAATCAATCTAGAAATTTCACTTCTCAAGAACTTTTTCACAATCAATTACTGGAAGGTTCTATGCCAGATAATGAATACGGTCATTCCCACGTTGAATTACCCCACTACGAATGTGCTGATTATGCAGAAGTTTATCAGCACGAACTTTCTTCTGCGGAAGATAATTGTTATGATGAAATTCAAGACAACCCTGACTCATTCGATAATAATTACGAACATTCCGAGCAAGCCGGAAATTTTTAATTAATGGCCTCGGAGTCGATTCATTTTCAATAAATCCCTCACCGTCTCTACCCTATATCCTATTACCTAATACAAAAGAAAAATTATTAATAGATACTGGAAATTCTAAGACTATTTTGAATCCTAAATTTGTATATGATAATTTTCCCGAAACAATTTTTGAATCAAATTTTGAAATTACTACAAGTCACGGTACCACACAACATCAATACGTTGCTGATGTACCAATTTTAGCTCTTTTCAATGAAGAAGGTAAACATCAAGTATATTTGTTTGATTTCCATCCATCATATATAGGACTTATAGGTTCAGATTTACTTTCAAAATTACCTGCTAATATAGATTATAAATGGCAACATATACAAACAGAAAAAACAGTTATTCCTTTCTTTTATAATGACATTTTAAATAAACAAAATGAACAAAAACGTAACCATTGTAATTTTCTGAAACCAATTTCAAACAAAACAATACTGCAAATAAATTTGGAACCAAGAACTGAAAAGTATGTTAACCTACCTGCTATAGGAAATAATGGTATTAAATTATCTAAAAGAATTAAATTCAATAACCAGTGTTGGGTAAGATACTTTTTATTTGTATCTAGATACAGATACAGGTACTTTTAAAAAAGTGTATCTAGTTACAGATACAAGATACATTTTGCTAAGTGTATCTAGATACAGATACAAGATACTTTTAAATGTATCTAGATCCTTCTCAGATACAAATTAGATACCTACTTTAAAAAATTACACTTCCAGAAATGGAAGCGCGCATAAACCATGATAATATTATTTTTAAAGAAAATCTGACGGAATTTGGGGTTGTTAACAAATCGATAATAATGTAATCACAAGGTATAACTGGCAGACTAGCACAAAAATTGATTCTGGACGTGTCCACTACTTCTATTTATACTGAGGAAACTTCAAGTTTTGTCAAGACAAGCCTACCACTGGTTATGAGATTTACTTGGAAATTCCCAATATCCAAAACAGCAAGGGCGGTTATTGTATTGCCACAATGGGTAAATGTATACATAAAACCTTAAGCTTCTTACAGTTCTTATCCCCTGAAAATGGGGATGTTTGAATATTTATTACCATTACCTATCTTAAGACGTATTTGGGTTTTTCTGCAAAAGTGATTAATGCTAAAATTTAAATGTCCAAATATGTCCTAAATTTTAAATTGAAGAAATGTTTTAATAAACTTCGAAAACTACATAAAATAAATTATAATTCTAATTAAGAATGTATCTAGGATCTTTTATTGTTTAATAAAAAAAGATACCGCTTAATAGGATCTAGATACAGATACAAGATACAATTTTATAAACGTATCTAGATACAGATACTAGATCCTTGAATAGTATCTAGATCCAGTATCTAGATACATGTATCTAGATACTACCCAACACTGTCAATAACGACCTCATTATGCCTTCAGCTATTGTAAAATTACACAATAATTATTTTATGACTTCAATAATAAATACTTCTGATAAAGATCAATCGATAACAATTGATCAACCATTCTTTTTAGAACACTACGAAGAATTAAAACCAGAATCTATTCAAATTAATCATCATAATGTCAATGATTATGAATCTATAAAAAAAACTATCGCAAAATTTAAAAAATAATTTAAGAATAGATCACTTAAATTCTGAAGAGAAAACATTACTCACAGGATTATGCTATGACTACAAAGATGTTTTCTATCACCCCGAAATACCTTTAACATCCACTAATATAACTAAACATCATATAAGAACAAAAACAGATATACCTATCTTCACTAAAACTTATAGGTATCCACATTGCCATAGATTAGAAGTTAAAACCCAAATAGACAAAATGTTAAAAGAAAATATAATCGAGCCCTCCGAATCACCCTATAATTTCCCAATTTGGATAGTTCCAAAGTAATTAGACGCATCAGGCAAAAGAAAATTTAGAATAGTGATCGATTATAGGAAACTTAATGAACACACTATAGAAGATAAATTCCCTCTTCCTAATATAGAAACAGTTCTGGATAAATTAGGAAAATCAAATTATTTTACAACTTTAGATTTGGCTAGCGGATTTCATCAAATAAAAATTGAACATAAAGATAGAGAAAAAAAACGCTTTCTCAACAGAAGAGGGACATTACCAATTTAAACGTATGCCCTTTGGACTCAAGAATGCACTTGCTGCATTTCAAAGAATGATTAATACAGCCCTCACAGGTTTAACCCCTTCACAATG
Source organism: Ctenicera cuprea (assembly GCA_958336395.1). Lineage (NCBI taxonomy): Eukaryota > Metazoa > Arthropoda > Insecta > Coleoptera > Elateridae > Ctenicera > Ctenicera cuprea. The sequence goes on from OY284488.1 coordinate 12,806,804, forward strand.
CAGGGTCTATCTAGATGATGTAATAATATTCTCCACTTCTCTTCAAGAACATATAAATAGGTTAAAGAATATTTTTGAAAAATGTCGACAAACAAATTTAAAAATACAATTAGATAAATCAGAATTTTTACAACAATCAGTTAAATACTTAGGTCATATCATTACCCCTAATGGTATAAAACCCAATCCGGACAAAATTGAAGCTATAACAAAATTCCCTATTCCAAAAACTAGGACTGAAATAAAATCATTTCTAGGACTCCTTGGATATTACAGAAAATTTATAAAAGATTTTTCTAAAATTACAAAATTTTTAACTACCTGTCTAAAGAAAGATAATAAAATTATTCATGATAAAAATTTTGTTGAACCCTTTGATTATTTAAAAACAATTCTAACTAATGAACCTTTACTACAATATCCAGATTTTGAACAACAATTTGAATTAACAACAGATGCTTCGAAAGTCGCTTTAGGAGCTGTGTTGTCCCAAAATTCAAAACCAATTTGCTATGCCTCTAGAACATTAAATGAAACAGAACAGCGTTATTCAACAATTGAAAGAGAATTACTTGCAATTGTCTGGGCAACTAAAAATTTTCGACCTTATTTATTTGGTACTAAATTTATATTATATACCGATCACAGACCATTAGTTTGGCTTAGAAATTTGAAAGAACCAAATTCAAAATTAACAAGATGGGCACTGAAACTCGAGGAATTCACTTTTGAAATAAAATATTTACCGGGTAAAACCAATAAAGTCGCTGACGCTCTATCCCGAATTCAGATACATCCCACTATAATCGATGATAATATAAATAATGACATTGATGATATCATACATGACGTAGAAAGTTTAAGAACACCCGAACCAAATTCAGATCCTTTTAATATGAGTATTCTACCGGAAAGATCAGATACCCCTGACTTTCAAGATTTCGAAATACCTCTATTTAATCCACCCATAGAAAAGGAAACAAATTATATACCCAATCAAAATAATTCTCTAGTAGACACTATTCACACACAATTAGAATCAACACCCACTATAGATATTTACGAGAAACCCTTACAATATCATTCTAAACAAATAGAATTTGTAGAAGCAATTTTACTAAAATTAATTAAAGTAACTAAATACGACGATAATCAACATTTCTCAGTGTTTCTTAACCAATCTAATAAGATCGACAAATTTAATGAATTATTAATCGAATATTGTTAACCAAATACCCATTATTACTGCCATTTTTCTAATGAAAATCTATATCGAGATTTTTCCAAATATATTATTTCCAATTCTAATGAAAATACACCAAAATTTCATAAATGCATTACACAAGTTACTTATGTAACTAACCCTGAAAATAGAACGGAAATTATTCAAAAATACCATGAAAGCAATCATAGAGGAATAAGTGAAACTCTAGAACATTTAAAAAAAAATATTATTGGAAAACAATGTCCAAAGAAATTCAAAATTATATAAATAATTGTGAGATGTGTAAAACACAAAAATATAACAGGCAACCTTTAAGACAACCATTACAGACAACACCTACATTAAATAAACCTTCCCACACTCTACATATGGATATATTTCAAATTAATAATCTAAAATACTTAACACTTATTGATTCTTTCTCTAAATTTGCACAAGCTTATTCATTAAGATCCAGTAATCTTGTAGATATTACTGACAGACTATTTTATTATATCACCACCTACACTACACCCCAAATACTTGTAGTAGATAATGAATTCGATAAACAACCCTTAAAAAGTTTCGCCAATTTACACCAAATAAAACTCCATGTAACTACACCTTATAATCATACTTCAAACTCACCCGTAGAAAGATTACATTCTAATCTAATTGAACGATACAGATTATTAAAAGATTTCCCAGAAGAAAGAAAAATCCCTTATGCAGTTTTAGCATACAATAATACTATACATTCTAATTTAAAGTATACCCCATTTGAAATCTTATTTGGACATACAGAATGCAAAAACCCCTTTGATTTAGATTATACTAAAACTTTCCTAGAAAGTTACGTAAATGATCATAAAAACAGAATGAATGACATTTATCATAATTTATCCGAAAAACAAGAAGAGACGAAAGAAAAACGTAGTGAAAAATTCAATAAATCTCGAGAAAAACATATATTCAAAATTAATGATAAAGTTTATATAAAAACCTTAAAAAGAAATAAAAAAGAACCCAAATTTAAAGGACCTTATACTATCATTAAAATACATGAACATGATACCTACGACTTGGCAAGCAGTAAAACAAAATCGATATTAAAAAGACATACTAACGATTTACTTCCTGTTGTTACAGAAAAATCCTCATCCTGTTCACCTGGACAATCGTCCTTGGAGATGTAAACATTCAAACCTTGAAAAATAACCCAGGAATATACCCATTAATCAAGGGAAATGCATATTTAAAAGAAAGTGATTGGACATTGATAAAAATTTTAGATTATTCTCCTATATTAGAAAACTATGACACTTTAAGACGAAACATTATTGACATCATCAATAAACTCTTTAAATCACCCTTTAAAAATAAAAATACCATTTCTGATTACAACAACCGATTATTAATTCTACAACAGTATTTAAAGAAAAGCGATCAATTAATTGATCAGCTATTCCCTACTATTAAACATAAAAGAAGCATCATTGATGGTTTAGGTAGTGTAATTAAATTTATAACTGGAAATTTAGATGCAGATGATGGAAAAAGATACGAAAAACTAATTGATAATTTAACTCAAAATTCAGAAAAGCAGAAAATTATATTACTAGAACAAGCACAAATACTAAATGATACAATAAATGTATTCTCTGAAAACATAAATCAATTGTCTAAAAATCAAGACTTATTAAATGAAAATCTTAATAAAATGTTTGGACAAATTAATGAAAGTATAAGCCTTGTTCATGAAAAAGTAGCTGTACTAAATTTATTAACTCAATCTACATTTTCATTACAACTTTTAATAACAACTTTAGAAGAGTTAGAAAATTCCCTAACTTTTGCCCAAAATCATCAAATTCACCTTTCTTTAATTGAAAATGATGATTTAATTGATACATTAAACAACCTAACCACCAGTTTGCAATCTCTTCAGACAAATACTAACAAACGATTATGTCTACCCTAACCTGTAAAGCTTGAAAATCTTCACTTATATGAAACACTAATAAAACTTAAAGTCTATCAAAAAGGCTCTACCTTTACATTTATTTATGAGATACCTTTGATCAAAAATATTGAATATCAGTTAATTCAATTAATTCCTTTTCCCGCATCCTTAGGAAACGAACAATTTCAAATGATCATTCCAACTTATAATACTATTTTCTTTAATAATCAATATAGTATACCAATCGATTTGTATCAAAGTATACCCATTTTTAATCATTATTATTGTGACCGAATTAATCATTTTACGATCCCCAACGAAAAATTGTGTGAAACACAATTATTGTCATTTCATAACAATCAAACTTGCACACCATATTTATTTGAACTTAAAACCATTAAAATAATACCCATAACAAAATCTTCTTGGATTATTAGTTCTCCTAACAAACTACTTTTTGACATTAAATGTAGAACATTTCAAAATAGAAAGTCAATTGATGAATCTATACTAATTAATATTAGCCCAGAATGTGTTGTTCAAATCAATAATAATGATATGTTATTTAATTTAGAATCCACTAATAGATATGATATATCCTTAGATATACCATCTATTGACAAAACTCGAAACGATCAAAAATCAATAAATCTATCCACTATTGACTTAACGCATATAAATATGCATAAACTAGAACAAGATCAACTTAAAATAAGCCATCAAAAAGAAACATTGTTAAGTATTAACAATGCCCCGATTGGCACCAGTTTAGGTATTGGATCTTTTATATTAATCATAATAATTATAATCATAATAATTCTTGTTATTTTATATACCTATTGTAAACGTGACTCCTTCACTCAATTAATTCATAAGCATGTAATACAAAAATCACTTAATGAAAAGACGAATTTAAATGAACCTCGTGAAGTTATTCCACTCGTTCAAATTCGCTCTTGATTTTAATGAAAATTCTAATTTTTTTTATATAGATTGTTTTGTAAATCTATACAAAAATCTTGCAATGGAGGAGTTACATATTTCCAACTAGTATGATAAGCACTGTAATCCTAAACCGCTTCTTTTACGATAATAAAGTATGCAAGCTTATTTTAGAATTATGAGTTCGTCTTCAGTCTGCATTCGCTTGTTCGCATTGTATGTGCTCCTACAATTTGCATTAAACTTTATGTAGTAAAATAAATAAAAGTTTTTTTTATTAAGTACACGATTGTATACTTAATTCCCGCACTAAACCAGTCGCAACTCGTTTGCATGTATCACTTAAAGTCATTATGTTATTGTGGTTTATATCATTTACGTAATAACTATGTACTAAAATAATTTTAGAAGTACATTTTTCAGCAAGGTTTGATTCAATAAACACAGACCAATACAAGGTATATGTCATTACTATCAAATGCACAATGCAATTATTCATACAAGCGTTACTACAACAGATTTCTTTGAAACGTTCAGTGTACATGCGATGTCTATGCTGCGGACTTAAAATTACGTCGAGCAATGCTTGCTGCTGCTGAATTTTTCTTTAAAATCTAAACCTATCAATGCAATAAGTTTCCAATAGCCTTTTCGAGCTCATTATCTTTTTTTTCTTCACAACTACTTCTACCATCCAAAAAATTTTGAATGTTACAAATAATTCACTTCAAACAAATACCACTGTCAGCTTTTCTTTTAGGCACTGGCCACATATATCATCATTTAAGAATTCGCCACAAACTTCAATCTCCTTAGTAAATCTCTCTTCCTGTTCTTTAAGTCTTTTGTCACTCGTATAATCAAAGCCTTAAACTGGTTTGTAAGCTGCATCAAATGCAGGATTCCGCAATTGTTGACGAAGGTATTCAATTGTACTACGTAGATTTGTCGGCGTTGGACGCGAATAGTTAGCATCAAGCATCCACATGACGCCAATGCATTTGTTAATACAATCGTTGTTATATGTTGTATTACCTACTTTCACTTTAGCGATTGGCAAATTTCTTCGATTTCAACCTTTGCTCGTACTATATCAGACGCAAATTTCATCATTTCAAACATGCAAAGTGCGTTTACTGGATTTACTCTCTATTAATAGAGCAAGTAGGTTATCAATATTATTTAGAAGAGCTCCGGATAAATGTACAACATTCTTTAAAAATTTAGTGTAGCATGTTTAAGATTCTAGGGCTTCGAGAAAACACAATTTTGTCAGTGGTATCAGTTCCTACATTTTAAAAACAACTAAAAATTATTATTATTATTATTATTATTATGGTAGTGTATTTGTATAAATTTGGATTTGAATAGAGGAATTACATCATTCAACAATTGAGACCCTGGAACAAAAAACGACAAAGAGGGAGACCTCAGCTGCGGTAGGCAGACGATTTAAAGAAAGTAGCCGGACGTGACTGGATGGGAAAAGCCCGAGACCGAAACGAGTGGAGAGAGATGGAGGAGGCCTATGTCCAATATTGGAATGAAAGGAGCTGACGAGAGAGAGATTTGTATAAATCGGTTGCCGCCAATGACTTGAAATTTGATAGTTTGTGTTTGGGTGAAAGTTATAGGAGGTAGTTGGACATATTTATTGAAGATATAATTTGTTAATGCTCCTTGATTTTTCTAGAACTTAATTCATTTCCATTCTTCAAACTGGACTCAATTGTTTTGTAGAACAAACAATTGAATGACTGGTGCAAACGTTGGATGAGAATTTAATCCTTTAGTTGCCTATTTGCATTTAGCCTTGTATTCGGACCGGAGATAACACGCAAATTTATTATGTTGTCACTGTGTTGATCCCCCTAAATTCCAAATTTTTCAGTTTTATTATTGCGAGTGTGGCCCGCCCTTAAGTTAAAGTCTCGTGTCAATCGTGGTGCCAAAAAGACAGTTTCCGCTAAGTAAACCATGACCTATTTGCGTCACCACCTTATATTAAGGTAAATGGCAACGACTGTCTTTTATGTGACCAAATCTAACGCCGACTGCGAGCAATAGATAAAAATTCCGAATTGTGTTTTTGTACTTAATCGCGATAGGGTTTAGGTTAAACACCAACAATTAATTTTTTGAATTTTATTTGGCCCCAAGCGCTACATTTATGGTCCTTATTGAACCGGATTTGATATTTTGTTGGAACACATTCAAACTATTATTCGACTGTATTAGCAGTTGTCACCGTAAAATTGGGTTGCCCGTGTGCACTTGCGAAAAGCATAATTATTCCATTGTAAGTAAATTCAAAGTTATTTTGTTTGAATTCAAAAAGTCGATTGGCAATATAAAGTGTAAATAGTGGATTGTTTATCGTAAAAATTGTTAACTTGCACTTCCTAACCAGTATTACCTACCAGCTTGATAACTTATCGTTTATAAAGTAGTTCAAGAATCACTCTGGTCTTGTTGATAAGCATATTGTAGGATATTTATCAGGTTGACAGATAAAATAAAATAACCAGAATATTTATTTTAACAATAACTTGCATATGTTGTATAGGATTATAAATTATTGAAACTAGGGGAATAAGAAAAGCCACGTATACATTTAAAATAAAATTATTATTTTAACACTTTATTTCGAATTAAATATCGTTTTCTTACACCAGTTCTTAAATTTGATATCGTAGAAGGTATACGTAATTTAATTAGTTACCATAACAGTTGGTTAAATATTGCAAGCATTTAAAGTAATAAGCAGGGATAACTCAATGGAACGACCAGTTTGTCCGATGTAGTTTGAGCCACAAGAGCAAGGGATGTTGTAGATCCTGGCTGATTTTAAATTTAATATTTGATCCTTTGCGAATCTGAAACCGTTTCCCAAAGTTTCACTAGTCCTAAAGACTGTCTTTATGCTGTACCTTCTAAGAACATGTCCAATCTTATCAGTAATGCCTTTACTGTATGATAGAAAAGCTAAGCCTTCCGGAGGTGCCAGTCCTCCTTAGCCTTGGGCTGTTCCGCATTGCGGATTGCTCTATGAATTTCTGTGGCTGTATAAGCGTTTGTTCTAACGACATTAAGAGATGAGTTTTCTCTTGTTGTAGGTGTTCTGCATCTGAGATTCGGACTGCTCTGGTTGTTAGAGTTTTTAGCAAAGTTGCTTTCTGCATCAGGTGATGATGCGAATTTGCATTTAAATACCTGTCTGTATGTGTTTTCTTTCTGTACATACAGACAGGATAAAATTGTATTATTAGGTAATTTCGATCGCATGTAATAGTGATCAATACAAGATTCACTTGACTGATCGACCCTATTATAATTGTCGATGCACTGCTTAAATCCGTGAAAATATAATATATTTTTGTATTCTTCTGTATAGTTATTGTCCAAGCTCATTATATTTATATTTGTATCGCAAATTTTTTTGCCAATTTTAGTTTGGTTTATTTGGTTGTTTTTTGTGATTAGAAATTTTTTCTCAAGAAATATATCTCGTTTTTCTTTCTGAGTAAACTGGACGACTATTGGTGCTGGTGATGTTTTATTATATGTTGGTATTTTATGTGCTACTTGTATGTCTTCCTTAATAGTATATTATACACCAAGGTAGAAAAGTCTAGTATTATAGCCTGAGGGCTAAGGTTAGATGTAAGGCCCGAGGGCTGTAAGACTTTTCTACCGAGGCGTATATACTTTTTTTTTCACCACTAGTGATATAAACCCTTATAATTGTCGAAAAATGACTATTTTAGCTTAAATCCCTGTTTATTTCAAATTATAAAACAAATGACAGTTTTTTGTTTTGTTGGCATGACAGTTGTTTGAAAATTGTTAAATCATCATTGGTATTCAAAAACATTGTTTTTAAGAACTGGTTTCATCTAAAATACTGAAGTTATTAACAATTTTCTCTTTTTTACTTTGTGTGGTTGTATTATAGGCGAAATTGACATTGACAGAGTTGTCATTTATTACGGCGCGAAAAACGTATATTCAAATACACCAAAGTTTTTAAAATTAATTTATTTAAACAACTATTTTATGCATAAAATACCATTAAATAGAATCTCTCCATTATATTAAATCGTGCTATAAAAACGTTCTCTTTAAAACTGTCACAAGATTATCAAAAAATATAAATTTGTTCATTATTTACCAGTGGTTAATAATGAAAAATTAGTTACTTGTCAGTGCGCAAAGGTAGAGAAATTGAATTTCACAGCATTCTATTATGTGTCAAAATGCTACGCCATATTACTAGTAGTGAAAAAAAATATTTATATTTAACGCTCTTGCAATAAGTGCTATACTCATTTTGCAATCTTCTCCTTTTATTTCTTTTATTCCACTAATTTCTACGATTCTATTTCTGCTGTATTGTTCCAGTGCATTTAAACGTTTGATAATTCTTCTCTTTCCCTATCCTTTTTTGCATTTGATGCTGTTAATTTCTTGATTTCTTTTTCATGATCTTAATTATATTATTTTTAGTTTTCAAATCGATTATTAGAGTATCGTACTTGTTACTTATAAACGCCGTAGTTGTTCTAATTCTGCAACATTATTTTTTGTTTCATCCATTTTGTTCAGTTTTAAACATATATTGGAAAGCATTTTTTGTATTTCTCTCAAATCTCCCTTATCTTCATTACCACCTTCTATGTCCTCGTCGAATACGGATTGTGAAGATGATTTTGTAGACATACCAGATGCAGTGCACAAAGGACATCGTCAAGCCTTTTTTCGTTTATCATTTAGTTTCTTATATTGCGCTTGATTTATAGAACACTCATAATAAAAAAGAGTTTTGTGCCATTTTGGTTTCCTAAATATTTATATAATCTGTCACAATGCTCTATTTTAAAATTTTTTAAAACTCCTGCATTGATTCGTGTTCCGGTTTCGTTATCACGGCGCACAGCAGACTTTTTAAACTCCAAACTTCTATATCGAATTAAATTATTGTTCTCCTTTTGTTTGCATTAGGTTACATTAAAATAATATTGAAGCTAATCGTTATTATTGTTGATCGTTTATAGAACTATGTGGGTAATTAATTTACAAAAAAAGCAGTGTAATTGCTCAAATCGAAGATGCCTATTATTGATGCGTACAAATTCCTCGTAAAACCCTTTTACGAGAAGGTGTCTCGTTTAAGGGCTGTGGCTATTGAGGTGAAGACTAAGCCACCCAGCAAAAACAAAGGACTGCTAAATGGCATGTCAACGAACCCGGATAACTGGTTTGATTCGTTTAATGATACCCTGTAGAAGATTGCAGCGTATAACGAAAAACAGAATCCTAGAATCGATGAAGACTTAGGTGATGATTTCGTAAATTTGAAGATGCATACTACCATGCAAAGTTCGTGATTCAAGCAACGTTTCCAGATACAGATAGATTAAGTATTAGTAATGGTAACATAAGCATGCACGCTGCCCCCTCATCCCAAATCGCCAACATTCAGCTTCCCAAGCCTGAGCTTCCGGAATTTTCAAGTGATGTTAAGAACTGAAATATGTTCGCAGGTTTGTTTAAGCGACGCGACGTCCGATGCCACATGCACTTATCGCGCAATCGGCCGTGAGTGGCAAGGCGTTAGCGCTGATTGCTTCAATGCCTATCACTGGGGCTAATTATACGGCATGTTGAGACATTTAGAAATCACGTTATAAGATAAACAAAGAAATAGAAAATATAATAAACAAAGCAAACCAGATATATTATACAATAAACAACATACTAGTAGGAAAAGGAAAGATTAGTGAAAAGACAAAAGTGAGAATTTATAAAACAGTATACTTACCAACCCGCACCTACAGAGCAGAAACCTGGACCATGACAGACAAACATAAATCAGCAATAACAGCAGCCGAGATGAAATACCTAAGAAAGATTACAGGAAACAAAAGAAGAGATAGAATAAGAAATGAGGTTATCAGAGACAAACTAAAACAGGAGTCAGTAATAACAATGATAGAGTAGCAACAGCTGAAATGGATTGGACGCATAAGGAGGATGGACCAAAACAAATTACCCAAACCAGTACTGGAGATGGGAGTGGAGAGACGCAGATCAAGGGGAGGCCGAGAAAGAGATGGAAGGAAGATGTAAAAGCCATAATGGAAAGCAAAGGAAAGACAATGCCAGAAACAAAAAAAACTAGCAAACGACCGCAAGGCGTACAAGGAGTGGATAGAAAACCCGACGCCTTAGGGGCATAAATAGAAAGACAAAAGTAAAAGTAAAGTAAGTTATAAGAACACTCATCTCCAGGTTAATGCTTATTTATAAGCTTTGTTTGGGACCCTACTACATCTTGTGTGACCCCGGTCACATTCGCATTTTGGCCAGTCAGATGTCGGAGTACACCGGCGCTTTGGTCGTCTTATGCCACAATGTGGAACGTTGGAACGATGGTGGTAGTTAGGGATGATAATCTACCACCTTTGCAGTGCTCAAGACTAAGACGTCACTAAAACGTACTCTGCCAAGGATGGAATTGTCCGGGTTGCTGAAATAAAAACAATCACCGGAAAAATCACTAGGACCGCAGTCAAGCTTTTTCCTCTACCTTTAGATTAAGATATATAGTAGCGTTAAGTTTAGTATTCGTTGGCTAGATTTGTATGGGGTGTTATCCCGGATTATTACCTCTTCTTGATTTTCGTTGGGCTTCCTCAACCCGCAAAGCTTCCACCACAGCCCCGGTGGCAGTAAAGTTCGTATCCGTTTTCCTTCCTTTATTAATTATCCTTTTGCCTATACGGATCGTTATTCATACAAAATTATTGATAGCGCGAGCAACGCACCACTAAGGTAATTTAGTTGTAATTATTCTACTATTGTTAATTTATTGTAAATAAAACAATTCAAACTTCAACAGGTTTAATTTTAGCCTTATACATATTTAGACATGTTGACATGTCATTTTCAGAGGCAAGATTGAAAGTAAACAGTTACCCAGGTAGAACAATTCGATTCTGTGACGTAACTAACAATTTTTCAAAACTTTGAATCATTCATAAAACGCCACAGAAACTTGAAATGTCCGCTGTCAGAAACGAATTAATCAAATCATTCTGTGACGCCTTTGATATGTTACGGAAATATGTTTCTAAGAAGCAGTTCTGTAGCTTTGAACGTTTCCGGAAATTGTTTTAGAAAATCATTACCGCATCGTTTCAAAACGATAACTAGATTAATTTGCATTATCGATTTTATAATACCTGTTATTTAAATTATGCTTTCTGATACCTTTTTAATTTTGCTTCATAAGATCAGTAGTATACAATGTTTTCAAACGATCTATATCGTACAAACAATTCATTTTATGGTTCATATAACTTTATTGTTTGATTTCTGCATTATAAAACCACAACATTTTTGGGATTACAGATAATTCATTCGTATTTTCAAATATATGAAATAAAATATTTTTAAATCAAACAATATTTCATTAAAATTTAATATTTGCTTATTTACACAATTACATAAGTTTTGTATAGGTACAGGGTGAATAACAAATAAGGAACATCGATGCTACAGCCTTAAATAATAACTTTACGAAAAAAAGTTTCTAACAAAAGTTTCCTATCAAGTCTATTGCCACAATTTGGCGTTTTTCATTTTTTTTTTTCAATTGTCATATGTTTTAGCTATGACGTCATCGGCATTTTTTTTAAATGGCAACCTATACTTTTTATGACATGACCAGTTAGCGCTTTTTATTCTCTATACAGCCATGTAAAAATATCATACAGTTGCATAATAAAAATTTCAAGAAAAATCACGATAAACATTTATTTTTGTCACTGGCAACATTTTTCATCAGGTACACTTATTGCAAGATAAACAAACGACAATAGTAGGCAATTGTTTGAAAATGTTTAAAATTGAACAAATGCAAATCTGCAATGTCAATTCGGTGACAGTTAGCATTAATAAGTGATTAAAATTTAGACTGTGTCCTGTGTTAAATACGAATTTCTAATCATGGTACGTTTAACAGAAACTGAACGTATCGGAATTTTGATGATGATCGGGTACGGTGATAACAAGACAACTCACGACGATGTGTGCGCTTTATTTAATACTGTACATCCAAATCGTGAACCTGTTACGCGGTCCACTGTAACCAAAATCAATAGAAAACTGTTCCCGCGTTAGTTGTTTTATTTCCAAATGCAGAAAATCCGGACACGCCGAACGATAGAATTTGGTTGCAACAAGATGGTACTCCACCTCATTATGGCATTCACGTTCGTCAATATTTAGATGAAATTTTTACAAATAGGTGGATAGGAAGAAGAGGACATATTGAGTGGCCAGCGCCATCTCCGGATCTAAACCCGCTTGACTTCTTTTTATGGGGCCATCTTAAAAGTACAGTGTATACAAACAGACCAGACAAGTTGGAAAATCTAAAAATTCGTATCCGCGAGCATATGCGACCAATATCACCTGCTATAGTTCAACATGCAGTTGGAGGATTTTCTTATCGTATTGCCCACTGTCAGGCAGTGAATGGCAAACAGTTTGAACATTTGCTTCCTTAAATTGATGTTAAATATGATTTGAAACTAGTTTACTAATTTGTGGATTGTCGTTTGTTTATCTTGCAATAAGTGTACCTGATGAAAAATGTTGCCAGTGACAAAAATCAATGTTTATCGTGATTTTTCTTGAAATTTTTATTATGCAACTCTATGATATTTTTACATGGCTGTATAGAGAATAAAAAGCGCTAACTGGTCATGCCATAAAAAGTATAGGTTGCCATTTAAAAAAAATGCCGATGACGTCATAGCTAAGACACATGACAATTGGAAAAAAAATGAAAAACGCCAAATTGTGGCAAAAGACTTAATAGGAAACTTTTGTTAGAAACTTTTTTTCGTAAAGTTATTATTTAAGGCTGTAGCATCGATGTTCCTTACTTTTTATTCACCCTGTATGTATACAAATATACAAAGTACAAATACAACGTACACAAATAAAAATATTTTTCAATAGGTAATTGTCATCTCCAGTTTACTATCGAAGAAAAAAATAATAACTATATTACAAAATTATTAAAAATAATGATAATATATTGAAACCTATTAGTTAGAGTAGGCATATTAATTGCGATTGAGAGTATACCATTAATCAAAGTACAATTCAATTTTAGGATTAAAAACAGAATTCAAAAAACTTGTACATTTTCGTAATAAATATTTGCTATTTTAGCAGCTTACATTTGAAACAACATTGATACTCCTAGAAGTTAAATTAATAAATTTTTGTACAACATTCCACAATACCAACCAAATAATCTTAGGTAAATTAATTAGGACGGGTGGGGGGGGGAGAATAGATAAATTCCATATATATTAATGACATCACCTGAATTAATGAACATCTTAAAAATTACTTGTATAAAAGTTACTAGCTAGCTACCTTAACTTATACAGGAACATACGTACGTAGAAAATGCAACTATTTGTAACCTTCTATGGTACATTGAATTCTTGAATAATACAACATTTTGTAAAATTGAAAATAAATACTTAAGAAATATTCACTAAAGAAAACAGGCCTAGATATCTGCTTCTAGTGAAGGGTACCTTATAATTGTCGAAAAATGACTATTTTAACTTAAATTCCTGTTTATTTCAAATTATAAAACAAATGACAGTTTTTTGTTTTGTTGGCATGACAGTTGTTTGAAAATTGTTAAATCATCATTGGTATTCAAAAACATTGTTTTTAAGAACTGGTTTCATCTAAAATACTGAAATTATTGACAATTTTCTCTTTTTTACTATGTATGGTTGTATTATAGGCGAAATTGATATTGACAGAGTTGTCATTTATTACAGCGAGAAAAACGTATATTCAAATACACCAAAGTTTTTAAAATTAAATTAATTTATTTAAACAACTATTTTATGCATAAAATACCATTAAATAGAATCTCTCCATTATATTAAATCGTGCTATAAAAACGTTCTCTTTAAAACTGTCACAGGATTATCAAAAAATATAAATTTGTTCATTATTTACCAGTGGTTAATAATGAAAAATTAGTTACCTGTCAGTGAGCAAAGGTAGAGAAATTGAATTTCACAGCATTCTATTATGTAAATATAAATGAGCAACTGTGAGAAAATTCAAATAACTTCAAAACCCTTTAGTTCTCACAAGAACACAAGACATCATTTCCGAAAAAATCTCCGAATATATCTCACTAACAAACCTGTGCATGACCCAAAACGCTTTCACATTTAATGGACAATTTTACCTTCTTTCGCACGGCACTGCAATGGGAAACCCTTTGTCCCCTTTTTTGGCCAATATTTTTATCGACCACTTGGAAAAAACAGCCAAAGATAATTTCTCTTATTTCCCCCGAATTTGGTACAGATATGTCGACGATATTTTTGCTATTTTTGATAAATCCATAAATTTAAACAATTTCCTCGCACAGTTAAACGATATGTACCCTTCAATAAAATTTACTATTGAAACTGAACAATCTAATGAACTTCCATTCTTGGACTTGAAAGTTATTAGAACCACTGAGGGAAATATCGAGTTTGATATTTACAGAAAAAGCACACACACTGACAGATACATTATGCAAAATTCACATCATACACCCGCACATAAACGTGCAGCTTTTAATTCACTAATTCATAGATTAATCAATATACCCCTGACACAAATACGATACAACAAAGAATTAAATTATATTTTTGAAATAGCAAAATTCAATGGCTACTCCCCTTCATTGGTTAACAACATCCTACAAAAAGCTAATGCCAAGAAACAATTTTCTCTTAAAACTACACACACAAAAGACAGATCAGATTCTCAAAAACATTGGACTCCTTTAACATACTTCCCACCTACATCTAATAAAATTGCTAGCATTTTCGAAAATGCAGGTTTTCGGCCCATCGTTTCTACGAAAAATAGTCTCAAAAATCTACTAGGTAACACCAAGGACCCTTTGTCGACAGAAGACCAGTCAGGAATTTATCAAATAAACTGTTCTACTTGTCCTATGCATTATATTGGACAAACCAAAAGGAAATTAGGCACACGTTTTAAAGAACACATATCGCACTTCCGTTTTAACAGACCCGAAAAATCTTGTGTAGCAGCACATATTTTAGATTCTGAACATCCTTTTTAATATCGGATTTAAAACTCTTAAAATCTCTCTTAAAACAGCAGAGAACTCGATGCATGGGAAAGTAGATTTATTTACAAATTCAAAGACAACATTTTAAATCAAGATTTCGGCTTAATTCCAAATTCATCATTACTTAAGTTCAACGCACGCACGGTAAATAGAACCGAGGATCCACGAAACCATAAAAACAGACGCGCTCATCGACAATGCGTGAGTTCTGACTTACCAAGCACAAGAGACGTTTCTGCACCGTAACTGTGATTTCAGTTTTCGCTGTAGTTCTCCTTTTTGTATTTTTTCTACTGATGATGACTGCTTAGCAGTCGAAATGTACATTTAGAGTACAAAAGTTCTTGTGAGAACTAAAGAGTTTTGAATTTTCTTTATTCTATTATGTGTCAAAATGCTACGCTATATTACTAGTAGTGAAAAAAAGTTATTTTACACTTATTTGTTTCGTTCATAATTTTGGCAATTTTTTCTGATTTATTGCCAAAATATAGAATTGAGGCGTATTTCATTTTATCTGATGAAGTAGTTGAATAAATTTTCTGAATAACTAATTTATAATCTTTTCTTTAATTAGTGTTTAATAGTCTAGGGAGTGAGATATCCTTCCAAGACCTTATAAATAAAACGTTCAAGGTTGTAAAAATTAATACAAGAGCCTGGGATTGTAAAATCTAATATCTCTAAATTAAATAATAATAATGGTGCTGTTTTTACAGATAACGCCCAAAAGAAACCAAGGACGTGTATCTACTGTCCCAAACACCTACCAGCCTTCGCTTTGCCACACCTCTGTACGCGTGATATTACGGCGACACAGGTGAGCTACAAGGTTTCGTGGGGCAGCAGTACCATTAACACCAGAGGTAAATCTTTACTTGAGTACCTAATAAGTACAAACCGAGAAACACTGAACCGTGAATGTGAACCTACCTTTGTCACAACGCGCAGCCAGACGGTGATTGATATCACCCTGGCATCGTTAGGTATTTCCGATAATATTGTGGGCTGGCATGTATCACCTATTGTATCCATGTCAGACCACATATGGCTCTGTTTCAAATTATCTGGAACTAGGGTCAAACCAAAACAATATCGGAACCCTAGGCAGACCGACACACTATCTTATAAAGTAGATCTGGAAGCCCACCTGGCGGAGTCGATTTTTCCGGATTCGATTGCTCAGTGCAGTGCATTGCAGGACAGTTTGAATATTCTGCAAAACTTGCTCCTACAATCCTATGAATCATCATGCCCTTTGAAGACACCCAAGACGAGTCGCACAACCTCTTGGTGATGCAAGAAAGTCGACAGGATGAGATCAGTGCTCGGTAAACTCTTTAATAAAGCAAAAAGAACTAGAATTACTAGTGACTAGGAGGCCTACAAAGACCAAAAACAAATATATAAAAAAGAAATCCGCCGGAGGCAGAGGGACTCCTAGAAAACTGTTTGCAGTTTCATAGATACTACTACCTTTCCAAAGACCTTAACCAACAACCAGGCTCCTCTGCTACACCTCTTCTATTCAACGCTTCTCTCAGATTCTTAGATAATGTCAAATACCTGGGAGTTATTTTTGACAAACAGCTGAACTATGAGAAACACTTGAAAGCTAAAACTGACAAAGCATGCATGGCTTTCTGGCAGTGTCGCCGCGCTCTAGTTAAATCCTGGGGAATCTCTCCCAGAATTACCTTGTGGCTGTATACCGCCGAGATTAGGCCCATGCTATGCTACGGACCACTTGTCTGGTGGCCCAGGGTCAGACATGCGACGGCAGCAACTAAATTAAGACACGTGCAACGTCTCGCTTGATTTAGTTGTACAGGTGCTATATGCTCAATCCCCACGGCCTCAGAGGTTATCTTATGCCTTCTTTCACTTGATCTCTTTGTGGAGGAAGTAGCTGTGGCACACAGTAAGCAAAGGAAGACAGACATACCCGCATCCTGGATGAAGCAATTGTCAAGACTTCTATTCTGGATGCTATGGTAGACTACCTTCCTTTACAATATGTCTTTAGAAGACACTTTAGTGTTTATGCAAATGCTGGACCAACCCAGCATATGGATATATCCATCTTCACCGACTTATCTAAAACAAGGCATGGAGCGGGTGTCGAAATTTTTACCGATGACCGAAACCTACGCCAAAGTATACCACTGGGCAAAATTGCCACTGTCTTTCAAACGGAGGTAGTCAGAATAATCTTCTTCTTCTTTCAGCAGCCCCTAATAGTCCACTCCTGGACATAGGCCTCCCCTTGTTTCTTCCATGCTTTTTTATCTTGTGCCAGTTGGTGCCACTTTCTTCCCGCTTTATTTTTGATGTCATCAAGCCAGCGTCTCTGAGGTCTTCCAACGCTCCGCTTATACTGTCGGGGTCTCCACTGTATTATACGTTTTGTCCATCGATATTCGTCCTGTCGAGCGACATGTCCAGCCCAACTCCATTTGAGCTCCGCTATACGAGTTATGACATCTTTTACCTTAGTCGACTGTCTGATTTTCTCATTTGTAACATGATCTCTGAGGCTTATTCCTAGCATTCTTCGCTCTATTGCCCTTTGAGTTGTCCTGAGCTTATTTGCCGAATTTACTGTGAGCGTTGTGGTTTCCATTGCGTATGTCATCACGGGAAGCACACAGCTGTCAAACACTTTTCTCTTTAGATTGATTGGGATATCTGCATTTTGTAATACATTCGTCAATTTTCCTGTTGCTGCCCATGTCATTCGAATGCGCCTGTTTATTTCCGCGATCTGATTTTCCCTGCCCAGTCTGATATTATGTCCCAAGTAAACATATTCTTCTACTTTTTCTATGTTCTCGTTTCCGACACTTATATTTACATCTTCTAGAGTCATGATTTTTGTTTTATTAAGGTTCATTTGTAATCCAATTTCAGCTGATTTTGCTTCGAGTTCTTCTAGCATCTTTTGTAATTCATGTATATTTTGACTAAATAGGACAATGTCATCCGCAAAACGGAGGTGGCTTAAATATCGACCGTCAATTTTAATTCCCTTTTCATTCCAGTTCATTGCCTTAAAAACGTCCTCCAGCGCAAGAGTAAACAATTTCGGAGAGATGGTGTCTCCCTGCCTAACTCCTTTTTTTAACGGTATTTTATTTGTTTTTAAATCATCTGTTATTTTTACTACAAGTGTTGCATGATCGTATATATTTTGGAGTAAGTTTCTATACCTTGAGTCAATTCTTGTATTGTTCATGGCTTTGAACATAGCCCATAGCTCCACCGAATCGAACGCCTTGTTGTAATCGACGAATGCAAGATGTAGTGGTTCGTTATATTCATTGCATTTTTCTATTAATGATCGGAGGGATTGTATATGTTCGATTGTGCTGTAATTTTTTCGAAAACCTGCCTGTTCCGGTGGCTGGTAGTCGTCTAGTTTGTTTGTTAATCTATTTGTTACAATTTTAGTCAGCAGTTTATAGGGATGAGGTAATAGACTAATAGGCCGATAGTTATCAATTTTTAATTTATCTCCTTTTTTATATAGTAATATCACCTGTGCGTTT
The DNA here is from genome assembly GCA_958336395.1 of Ctenicera cuprea. Taxonomy (NCBI): domain Eukaryota; kingdom Metazoa; phylum Arthropoda; class Insecta; order Coleoptera; family Elateridae; genus Ctenicera; species Ctenicera cuprea. Next base: position 12,825,667 of record OY284488.1, read on the forward strand.
TGCCATGTTTCTGGTATTATGCCCTCTGTAAGACATTTATTGAGGAGTATTTTTATAGATTGTAGTGTAGTACTCCCCCCTGCTTTCATCATTTCGGTCGTAATACCGTCTTCCCCCGGGGCTCTACCATTTTTCATTTGAGATAACGCTAATTTTACTTCTCCATTCGTAATTTCGGGTATTTATTCTGAACCGACATTCATAATATTTTTAGAGATCGTATTCGGGGGTTCTGGGTTTCCTTGTTTGTATAGTGTACCATAGAATTCTTCAACAATTTCCTTTATTTTTTGTTTGTCGTTATGGATGTTACCTCCTGAGTCTTTCAGTTGATGTATTCTTGGTCTCCCATTTTTATTAGCTGTTCTAAGAATCTTCATATTTTTATTATTTTCTATTACCGTTTTCACCATTTTTGTATTATAATCTCTTATATCTTGTCTAATTTGTTTCTTTATAGTATTGTTTAGTTCTTTATATTCTGGTGTTCCTTTACTCAGCTTCCTTCGTTTCGTCATAAGTTCTTTTGTTTCTTTTTTTAGTTTTGTATTTGTGCTTCTAGTTACGGTACATATCTTCTTATTCGCTGTATTTATGCCGGTTCTTATTTTCGTTTCGATTTGGTTAATATCCATTTTTTCAAGCGTTTCTTTATCAATTAGTCTTTTATTTAGTTCATGTTGATATTTTTGTGCGTTTTGTTGTATTATTTCTGTGGTGGGGAGGAGTTGTCTTTTTATTAATTTCCTTCGTTCCATTTTGGTGTTTATTTCTACTTTGGCTCTCAGTAATCTATGATCACTGCCAGTGTCGAAATGATTTAGTACTGATACATCCTTCACAATGTGTTTTTGGTTTGTCAATATATAATCTATTTCATTCTTCACTGTTGAATCCGGACTTTTCCACGTCCATCGTCTTTTTGCTAATTTTTGGAAGAATGTATTCATACAGTGTATTTTCTCACTATTTAGATAATTTATTAGCCTTTCCCCTCGTTCGTTTATAGAGCCGAGTCCAAAATTTCCTATATAGGGACTTTTGTTATGTTTAGGTATTCCGACCTTGGCGTTAAAATCGCCCATAATGATTTTGTAGTGTGTCTTTTCTGTTTTTTGCGCACGTGAAATATCTTCATTTAACTCCTCTATTTCCTCATCGGGAGAAGTGCTCGTTGGGGCATAAACCTGAATGTTCTGTAAGCTGTATCGTTTTGTATCGTCAGAATAATGCATGTGGAAAATGCAATTCTTGAACAACAAATCAAGAACCAACGTATTGGTATCTACAGTGATAGCATAGCCGCTTCACTGGCCCTGGGCAGCTGTAAAATTACCTCAGTAGTGTCGTGAAGCTCTCGACGATATATCAAAAGATAATGCCGTTTCCCTTGTACGGGTGAAAGGACATGACGGCGACTACGGCAATGAGGAGGCTGATGATAATGCGAGACTGGCCTCCTAGCAACTTCTCTGGGGGCCAGAACCCGTAATCCCCATTTCCTTGAAGACATTAAGCTTTATGCTATACCAAGAAACCTTAAAAAGCTGGGGGACTTCTGGCCTAACAGGGCCGATATCAGCAACACTCCAAATGCGGATGTCCTCTAGTACACCCAAAAGGTTGGATGGCTTGGTTGATGTCCAATGTAGAGAGCTGCTGGGGAGGTAGTACAATGAGCCCACCTATTGTGGCCTAAGTGCGCGTGAGGTAACTCACACTCTCAATTCCTAATCCAGAATGCAGAAGTGAGAGTATCTAAGAACGTTGTTAGAATCACAACTTCAATGAAGGTTATTGGTGATACAGCCAATGGTGTTAGTTACAGTAGTCGATGGTTAGGTTGGGATGAAGGTTATTGTCGGGGCATACTTAATCGAAAATCGCTGGTAAGGAAGGATCTTTAATCAAGGTTAAAATAAATGGCAGTAAAAGGCCTTATCAGCAGTATATATAGATGCAACTAATGCGTAACGCATTCATCAAGTACTACAACATGGCAGATTCAACTCAAGATATCCCGTGTGACGCCGAATTTGACCATTTTTATGGGGAGTTTGACAAAATCTTTATGGATAATAATTACTTGGACAAAAATGGTCACATTATGGCTCAAGCTGTGATAAGCTACACGTTAGAACTTTCTAATTCGGAAAAATTGGACAGCTAAATAAAATTTAAAACAAATTCACAACCGTGGCTTACCCCTGTTGTCGTGGCCCACATTGAAATCCTAATACCCACTTTCATAGATCAGCCTACTGGGCCACCCTGTTAAGTTAGTTATAAGTATATTATAAAAACAATTTTAAACAAAATTAAAAATAAAAGTTAAAAGAAGTTTTATATTTAAAGTTAGTGGGAGGAGTTTTACTTTATATCATGTGAAGGTTACGATGAAAATTGGTTAACAGTAAAACTGTGTTTAATCAATAACAATGACGTGCATCGCATTTCCCAAATGGTTTAATATGAGCGATTTAGAAAAAAATCCTAGAAAACCGTTCTAATATGCAGTGTTTCACCGAACGTCAGCAAGAACCTTAGTAACAACACCTGAAGCGCAACGAACTTTTCAACTACTTGATGCTGGCATAATCAGACCTGACTAGTGAGACCCCAGCGCACCATGCACTGACAGACTCGCGTTGGCCGACCCGTCTAAATGCGTCACGTGATGCATTAGTTCCAATAATGAGACCTTCATATATATATTATAAATTACAATATTGTTATTGAAAAATCGACGTAGAATAAAAATATAAAAATGTTTCATGTTCCATCTGAGGATAGAGACCTTTCATTGAAAAAAAAATGGTCCAATTTGGTGAAGCGGTAGCCGCTGGAGGAACCGGAGAAAAAAAACCTTTGAGCTTTTATATATGTATGGATGATAAAATAGAATGGACAAAAGATGGACTATATAATAATAATAATAATACCTATATGTATGGATGGATTTCTCGATAAATACTGTTGTCAAGCATTATACATGCGAAGTTGACAGGAACTACTATCTTTACGATGACTTTCTTTGTAAGTGGTTGAAATCTGGATATATTACCCACTACGCGATTTGCTATCAAACAATCAACCTTTCAACAGCAAACCAACCAATTTACTATTAGTCGCTACTACAGTCCAAATGTCAGTGTTGAGAACTGTGATTCACGTTGCATTCTTAACATGTCGTGTATTATAGTAGTATAAGATAGAAACTGTCTCCTAAATGATTGCTACATACCTTATGTTAAATTTGACAATGTAAGATTTTATCAAATTATAATTAAGGATGTGTACAAGAAAAAACCAGTTACTTTCAGTAACGATACCAGATATGAGAACATATTAGCAGCGAAAGATGTAACAGAACAAGGCATTTAAGTACAGATTTAAAGAAGTATGCTAACTGTTATTATTATTAATAAATCTGATTGAAACTACTTTCTGAGTTTTATATTTCAAGGTTTTCTAGTATAAAATGATGCCTAATTTTGAGCTCCAGGTTTTCAAAGTGGTTTGCAAGAAGTGACCTTCAGACAAGCATAAGTAATGATTTGTAAAGAGCTTCAGTAAAAATTACATTTTTATGAGTAGCTAAACTGGCGGCAGCCTTCTTGAATAGCAATGCTTATTTTAGACTCAAGGTTTTAAAAGCAGTTTGCAAGAAGTTGCCTTCAGACAGGCATAAGTGATCATTTACAACGAGCTTTGGTAAAATTACATTGGTACTCGTTAAGTGGCCTCCAGTGGCGGCAGTCTTCTTGATTAACCTCGAGAGGATCTGACCTCGGGAAGAATTAACCTCGAGAGTGGATCTAACTCTCTCTATTTTACCCTACTTTTCTTTAACGTTACTTGCGGATGTGTCGGTAATTTGAGTATTCCTCTCTAATGTTACAAGCTTAACCGTATTCGTCGACTTAATTAAAATTTGATATTTCATTTTATTCTTACCAGCTTGATATTCTTTAATTACACGCACTTGTTCTATGAACTGTTTACATAACCGAGCCAATGCTTCCTTTTGTATTATTTCGATTTGTTGAAGGGCATTATTAAATTCTTGAAGTTTTTGCAGGGTTTTCTTTATTTTTTCTATTTCTATCTTCATTTCCATTGGTATTGTATTTCTGATATCTTGCTTTCTTGCAGATAATGACAACCATTTTGTATTTGCAGTCATATTCTTATAGCAAACTAACTTTTTTAGTTTTTTATCTAGTAAATCATCGGAGCATATAGATTTATTTTGGTTATTAAGGAAATCAAGTTCTATTTTCCATTTAGGGAAATATTTAGTGTTTGCATTTTTAATATTGTTGTTGAAACTTCTCAGATTTTTCGAATTCTGTTTAGCGTTAGTATTTTCAGCTAAAATATTCAAAAATTTATTTTTAAGTTTTGTTACTTTTTATTTGGATCATTAAAAAATAGAAAATTAATAACGTCTTAAATACGAATAGACGCCAAAGAATTATGGAAAAGTGTATTTACTTCAGTATTAGGGCACTCATAAAATGTGCTCAAATTCGTATTTTACTAATACCAAATAAATATTTATTTTTAAGTAAATTTCCTAATTTCGGCTTCTACATAAATTGGTAACAACCCTTTTTTTATACTTTTCAATACCTTCGGTATAGGGAAGTATTGATTTCACGAAAATTTTCAAAATCTAGATTTTAACGGAAATACACGTTTTGGGGCTCAAGGAACCCAAAAAAGTGGCTTTTAAAAAACGTCTGTCTCTATGTGTGTGTGTGTGTGTGTGTGTGTGGGTAGGTGGGTGGGTGTGTAGGTGGGTGGGTGGGTGTGTGGCTTGGTGGGTGACCTCTACATGCGAAAGTACTGGATCGATTTTGATGAAATTTTGAAATCAAGAAGCGTATCAAAAATTGTTGTTCTAGTTAAGCTTTTCATAAAAATCCGAAACCGGAAACGGAAATTAACCATGTTTTTTTGGTAGCGTTTTTTCAAAAACAGAATTTCAAAATTTGAGCACGGAATCTGGGAGAAGAACTTAAGGCAAATTGAAAACTTTTTTACCGAACTCTCTAGCTTAAAAATGGCGGCCGCTACAGCTTTTTGGAAATCTCGAGTTCAACACATATTTACTCAAAAAGTAGTTGTCTGATCGGGATCGGCTATTACTTGTTTGAAAGCCCTTTCTAGGTAGTATACGATAAAATAAAATTAATTTCGAAAATCCGAAAAATATCGCAATGACGCTGCTTCAAATTTTTGAAAATATTCAAAAACAAATTTCTCAAAAACTGTCTACAATTTTTTTTTTAAATTTTATATACCTATAGAGCTTGCATTTAACTAAAAATTTGTTTTTTATTTATCTCCCAAATTTTACTTTGACGCCTTCCAGGAATTTGTGATAAATTTGAAATTGATTAATTATTCATTCAAAAATGCAAACGCCGCCGATAGTTATAAACTTTGATGAGTTCAATAAACTATTTAAAGTACTTTATGCGGATTTGCTAGAATTTTCAACTATTTTAAAAATTAAGGAAAAAACGATACTCTTTAATATCAACAATACGTTTTCCGGCAGTTACGTAATTTTAACTACGCGTATCAATTAGCTTTAATTAAAAAATATATTTTTCATTCTTTGTATATTTTTGATAACTCTTTAAATAAACTATTTATATCGACTTTTAGTCTAAAATCCGAAGCGCATCTAATTTTGCAGTAGGGCGGGCGGTTCTGTTCCTACTATTTTTATGGGGTATGCAACATCGTAGGTTTGCCTATATAACGCCCACTTACTCAAAAAAGTAGTCGTCTGACCGGCATCAGCTATAACTTGTTAGAGAGCCCTTTGTTGGTGGTAGACGATGAAACAAACTTAATTTCGTAAATCTGAAAACGACCGCGCTTCTTCAATATTTTGAAAATTTGTAACAAACTATTATTCAAAACCTGGCTACCTGTTTTTTAAAACTTTGTAGGCTGTTAGAACGGAAGATTGACTACAATTTGATTTTTTTCTAAAAGGTATAATTTCACTGTGGCGATTTCTATGAATTTAGATGGTTGGAATGGAGGTTCTTGGAAATCTAACAGTTGGAAAAATGTACGTTATAATTATAAAATTTACACTTTTGCAAATACGGTAAGTAAGTATCAATATCTAGTGTGGGAAAGTCCACTCGAAGTCCACACTTCAGTTTTTTTTAAATTATTTCTCTACCTATACCACAAGTAACGGTTTAATTAAGAAATGAGGTCTCAAATATTAAAATAGTTATTTATGTTACTAGTGGGATAAAGGCGTTATTATAACATGAGTTTGAAAGTTGCACGACGAGGTCATAGACCGAGTGGTGTATTCAAACGAGTGCCATAATAATGCACTATCCCACGTGTAACATACAAAATTTTATCTACGAATGCTCAAAATTAGTTAAAAATCGAATTTTTGTTTGCTTGATTTGATATCAGAAATTTCGCATGAATTTATTTTCAAATGTCGTCACTTTTAAATTACTTTTCTTTTAAAATCAAAAGAAGTAGATAGATTCGCTTTGTTCAATACTATGGCAACCAGCCAGTTTTCTTATAAACAACGCTTCAGTTTTGTTTGTGTAAATAAAATGAGTTGGGTAATGAATTCATTACATAACCCATTTTACATCAGTGCGATAATGAACTTCATTACCTAACGCAAATGAATGACATAATAAGTCCTTATCTAAGCAGTTGTAGATAAAAAAAGTTAAACCGTGTAGGTTGCCATAGAAATTAATATTTGTGAAGAAGAAAAGAAAATTTGTACTGATTTTTAAAGTCCATTAAATTAGCTTTCCAACTATGTACCACATGAGGACAAAAAATAAACGTTAGTAAGAGCGGGAATATTCAAAAGATATTATCTCAAAAATCTTAAATAGGACTAGGGATCAAGTGATACCTCATTTTAAAGGTCCCATTAAACTGAACAATTTTTGTATTTAAAGTTTTTCGATATCTCTCACCGTTTACTATGCTTTTTCATTTTTTGATAGCATTACCAGAATTGCATAAATTGCCATTAAAGCCGTTTAAATTTGCCCAAACATTGAAATTGAAATATTTTAATAGAATCAACAGCTAATCTTTGAAGCGTTATAAAATCCCGTAAAGCGATTCACGACCTGTTAGCGACAAGGCAAAACTTTTGTTTACTATCTAGCAAGCCGAGGAAAAATGTAATGAGGGACTATTCAATTCACCTGTCATCTGTCAAAAATTGACCAATGAAAATCCAGAATTTGGTGTTTATCGGGCAATAAAAAGAAATAGGGATGATTATATCTTCCTGGGGGGGTATTCAAGTGACTATTTTAAACAAATGAAGGTTTTATTAGAAAATATTAATGATTTGGTTCATTGAATAGTCCTTCGAGTACCATTCTTGGTCAAAGTTACGTAGATTATTTTTGCGGTAGTATCACTCATGTCCCTTGCGCTTGCGCACTCGTCCTAATCCTGTCCATGCGCAATGGACATTCGTGATACTACCGCAAAAATAGTCGACATAACTTTGACTACTCGTGGTATTATAAATGAATATTTTTTAAATATTATTTACTACGTTACTAGAGCGCAGCGGGGTTAAACGCGGTAATAGACAGCTCCGCGATTGGCTGACATTGCGTGTGCCATCACGCCATCAGTATAGTATATTTAAATGACATTTTTTTTTATTATTTCGAATCTTTGTTTTTAAGAACCATGAGGCCGTGCGTGAGCACGACTCCATGATTCCCATCCCACCCCATTACCCGGGCCCAGCGCACTTAGCGCTATTCACCGGCCTAACATGCCCCACCCCGAAAAGACATGCAACACAACATACACACCACACACATCGTCCATGGACACGCCGGGTTTAACTTACTCAAAAAAATTTCCGACGGGCAGAGGATTCGAACTTACTGCCGTTGGGAGTCTAGTTCTAGACCACCCGCTGGCCCTCAAATCTTAGAAAACATAACTGTTATTACATCTTTCATTAGTTGTGACATATTTTAACGGTAACGCTTACAACATAGTTATTTCAATAAATATTATCTGTTGACACAACAATTGACTGCTGACATCTAGCGGTCAATTTAACAAATCGCCTAAAAATCTCCCAGTAGTATTCAAATTTTTATAAACGTCAACTGTCAGAAGGACGGATCGTAACTTTCTGGATGTACCCATCAAATACATTTTTAATGGCTGATGACAATTTAAATTTTATTATGCACCTCTTAAAATGCAAATTGGGGTCACCTACAACACAGTAGTAAATTATTGAAACTATACCTGGTTTCTATAGGTACGTTCGACATTCTTCGACATGCATAATTTTTAATCGGTGATGTTATGTTTAATTTTACCAAGTTGAGCAAACACTGTCCCGGTAGAGCAAAGAAAATGTTTGCTACAAAAAATGGCGTCCGCTCACTCAATGGTTGCTACGGTAATTTTAGATGCACCCAGCAGAAAATAACTGATCGCTCACTGAGTAATCTGTTCTGGTGAATTAACCGTGACGAAAACTTTCTATCAATGTCAAAACAACGTCTAATGCGCATCCCTAGTCCTCATCGTCGACCACTATAAAACAACGTTGTCTAGATGCCCTAGATCGCAAACGCCAAACACCGTTATTGCCCACATCGACTGTCCTGCAATGATGAATATCGCCACATTTAATTTGCTACGAGAGGGTAGGGACACTAGAAATGATGCGAACGTTTTATTCCATTAAAGTAGGTATATGGTAAACTAAGAACGCTATTCGATAAATGCCTTGAAAAAGGAGATACGCCTGACGACTGGAACAACGCAATAATAGTTCTATTGCACAAAAAAAGGAGATAAAGCTGACATAAAGAATTATAGACCTATCAACTTATTATCACCTTTATACAAATTATTTATCAAAATAACAGCAAGCCGACTGACAAAAAAATTTGATGCAATCAGTGGAGCAGGCTGGATTTAGGAGAAGGTTTGGAACAGCAAATCACTTACAATGCCTAAAAGACCTAATTGAAAATGCAGTAAATATAAATTATTACTAGCAGTAGCTTTTATAGATTTCGGAAAGGCTTTTGACACTCTGGAAATGCATGCTATCTTAAAAGCTCTCGACGATTGCCGCATTGATACCCAATACTCAACAGTAATTAAAAACATATATAAAAAGGCAGCAAGCACAATAAAATTAAAATATTTGACATCGGACAAAATAAAAACAGAGAGAAGTTTGACAAGGTGCTACCTTATCACCCAAATCATTCAAATTAGTTGTAGAAAATATATTTAAAAAATTAAACTCGACGAGAATGGGGGTCAATGTAGACGGGAAAGATTTCACACACTTGAGCTATGCAGATGAAATTATGTTAATAGCTACAAGCGGTACAGAGTTAAAAGGTGTGATGAAAGAGTTATACGGGCAGTCTCAAAGAGTTGCCCTAAATATGAATAAACTGGAGACAAAATTCATGACAAATAATAAAGATGCAATCCACATTGAAATCGAAGGAGCAGAAAAAGAACAAGTCGACTATTACGTTGTAACGCAAATTTAGTTTCAACTGATTCACCGGTCAGCTCAGTAGAAAAGGACTGGGTCAAAAGAACATTTAAAGTTCGGAAGTAATTTAGGGCGCTACGTAGTTTATTATTACCAGTAACTCCATGCAAGTCAATATACCATCCCAAACTACGAAATATGGCTATGGCGTTCCCAGTAAACATGAATTTGAAAAGTGGTTAAAACAATTAACTACTGAAGACATGCAGTTTATTTACATTATGGCAAATAATTGTAACCGCCCAGAATAACTATATAAACCCTTAACTATGTATATAGCAATCGTAGAAAAAAACACATTTAGCATAACTAACAATAATCAAAACGGTTAACAACTACACTAATTATCATATTATTATTTACAATTTGCTAAATGCTAGAAGAGGTTATCGCTAAGTAGATACTTATTACTTGTTTGCTGGATGTCTCTGATAATAGTTTTTTGTTGTTAGTCCAGGATACTCGCTACATAATCCAGCCAAAGTAACGGCCTTAGTCCTATAAATTAATTCTGGAAATTTTCATTTGATTTCGGCGGTCGATCGTACGGGAAGGCTACTAGCCTCAAATTAGTTACTCGGTATTAAAAAAACTGGAGATTTAATGAATCTTCAGTTTTCTTTTAAAACGTCGAGATTTTTGCACAAATCTAATTACAATTAATTTTTCCCGAATCTTTAAAATATACCCCATAGGAATTTTACCACCAAATAATCTTTCGGTAAAATTGAACGGCGCAATTCTTAATTACGGTAAATCTTGCAGGAACTAGTGAATTCGTTTTTAAACGAAATTTTCTAAAACAAAAATATTCGGTACGAGAATTGGACTCATTCCTCACTTTTCAGTGTCAAACAACGAACTCGACTCTAAAAGAATTTCTAAAAGGCAGACAAAAATCGTTGAATGTAGCGCGCCATAACATATTGCTATGATATTCAGAGTTGTATGATTTGACCGGAGTATTGTAGTTCCTGGAAGGCAATTTTTGGGATGCTTGTTACAATTCAATTTATGATTGGAGGTTTGTGAAGACTGTAAGGTTTTGATATTCAAACTTATAAACTCAAGGTTGCGTATTATTGCTATAATTTCTTGTTTTTGAAATTCAAATAATGTGATTATCATCATATCATTTATATCTTCATATTTGTGAAGTTTTGTTTACACTGAAAGAAAGAAGAACACAATCAATTTGATACGATTATTGTTTATGTTAATTTTAATTAGTAAATAGTTCAGAATTGTTTTAAAAGGTTTAATTTATAAGAAGTTTTAGACTTACTTGTTTGTGCATCGTAAAATGTCATTTGTGGGGGTTATGGATTTGAATGTCAATTTGACAAATGTATAAACGAATACTCATTGTCACGAGATTGATCTGTTTTAAAAAATATGAAAGATCAAGAGAAAGACAAAAGAAAGTGAAATTTGTTTAATTAGTTACGGTTCGTCTTGTAAACAAAGACACAGGACTTTGAAATATCTGAAAGAAGAGAGAAGCAAAACGAGTTTAAAGTAGACTCCATCGTAGAAAAGCCAAGTATAAATTAACATAAAAGCAGTCCAGAGAAGGATTCAAACTAAAGGCGAGTGTTGTGGTTATTTGAGGAACCTGCAAACCAGAGAAGAGGGAGTTGGACATTAAACGTTTGTCGAGTGAAGGATATCTTAATAAAAAGACACAAAATTAGTGTTCGGTTTTAAGAACAATAGTGTTTAGTAGAAATTTCTTGAACTTTCGAAAATTTGACCCCAAAATTTGATTTATAGAATAAAAGTTTTTGTAACGTTGATAATAATAATGTGTAAACAAAACTTCACAAATATGAAAATACAAACGATATAATGGTAACCACATTATTTGAATTTTAAAAACAAGAAATTACTGCAATAAGTTTATAAGTTTGAATATCAAAACCTTACAGTCTTCACAAACCTCCAATAATAAATTGAATTGTAACAAGCATCCCAAAAACTGCCTTCCAGGAATTACAATACCCCAGTCAAAACATACAACTCAGAATATCATGGCATTTTTGCCTTCTTCTTCTCTGTGCCGTATCTTCATTGGACGTTGGCGATCATTATGGACCATGTAATTCTGTTACCTGCTGCGCGGAACAGGTCTATCGATGTCATTCCGGTCCATTGCCTTAAATTACGCAGCCACGATATTCGACGTCTTCCGGGCCCTCTTTTTCCGTCAAATTTTCGCTGCATGATAAGCTGCAGCAGATTATATTTGTTGTTACGCATAATATGTCCAAAATATGACAGTTTCCGTTCCTTAACTGTTTTCATAACTTCCTTCTCTTTCTGCATGCGTTGGATTACTGCTTCGTTTGTCACATTGTAAGTCCAGGAAATTCTCAGCATGCGTCGATAACACCACATTTCAAAAGCTTCTAGTCGTTTACATGCAGCGTCAGTAAGGGTCCAAGTCTCTACACCGTACAACAGCACTGAGAACACGTAACACTTCAGAAAACGAGTTCGGAGATGAAGAGTTATATTCATGTTGCATAACACATTTCTCATGCGATTGAAGACAGTTCTCGCTTTTTCAATTCGAATTTTTATTTCTTGCATCTGGTCCCATTTTTTGTTTAAACTGGTACCTAAATAGTTAATTGTTGGAACCGTTTGCAGTTGGGAGCCATTTACGTGAAACTGGCCATTTACGTTATCGTCTTTGCTCACGATCATGACTTTAGTTTTGGTTATGTTTAACTTCATATTGTATAACTCGCTTGTTCTTACCACCTTCGTTATCAGTTGTTGTAGTCCGCCTGCAGTGTCGGCAAGCAGTACAGTATCGTCTGCATACCGTAGATTGTTAACTAGCACTCCGTTTAATAGGATACCTTCACGTGCTTCATCTAAGGCTTCCCTGAATAGTCTTTCAGAATACGCATTAAAAAGTACTGGAGAGAGCACGCACCCCTGCCGAACCCCTTGGCGAACTTCAAATTCTTCGGACATTTTGTCTTCAACTCGGACGGCTGCCTTCTGTTGCCAGTAAAGGTTGGAAATTATGCGGATATCTTTGTCATCTAACTTCGCCTGGTGGAGCGTTTCGATTAGTTTTCCGTGATTGACTCTATCGAAAGCTTTCTCAAAGTCAATAAAGCAAGCAAAGACGTTACAGTTTACGTCTCGTGCTCTTCTTACTAGAACGTTAAGGCTAAACAGTGCTTCCCTGGTACCGAGACCATTTCTGAATCCAAACTGTGTCTCGCTGATGTTTTCTTCAAGTTTTGGGTATATACGTTCATGAATAATTTTTAGGAAGACTTTTAAAGTGTGGCTCATTAAGCTTATAGATCTGTATTGTTCACATTTCTTTGCATTAACTGTTTTCGGTATTGGAATAAACGTTGATAGTAGCCCCCAGATTAAAATAAAATTTTAGAATATTAAACAAAATAAGTTTTATAAAGAAAATTTTATTTTCATCGATTTCAACATCAAACTTCTTTAATATTGTAAGGAAAAATCATTGAAATATGAAATCTACCTCTTATTCTTCCACTCTCCAACTCAGCTAACTCAAAAGTATTCTCTCCAAAAATCCTATTTATTTTGAAAGGCTATATATAAGATAACTGTAGCTTTGCACAAATCTTTTCAGCCCTATATGCAACTTTTAAGTTTTTAACTACTACTAAATTACCTATCTGATAAAACTTCCTTCTTTTTAAATTTGTATTCTTCCTTCTTTCATACTTGTTCAATGCTGAGTTGTTTTTGATTCTTGCTTGTTCTAAAATCTTCTATTACTTCCGCACCTTTCCAAGGTCTTTCTGGTGAAATGTTTTTCATCAACAAAATTGGTGGCACTTCTGTTATTGAATTGGGTACTTCATTCATTTCTTCCACTTGCTGTTGTACGTGAATTCGTTCTTCTGAGTATCTGTCTTACCCCCTTAATTCTTACCAATAAACTGTCAATCGTTTGCAGAGATTGATATTGTGGTTTGGTAATATTGTTTATTTTACGCGCATCTAAACACAATCGAAAAGTACCATTTTTTTAACAACCACCACAGGGTTCACATAACTAGTTGTGGATGATTCTATAATATTATCTGCTAAAAATTTATTTATTTCATCTCTAACTTGTATTCTATACAAAAAAAAGTATCGGATAAACTTTAACATTAAATGGAGCTTTGTCATCTACTTCAAGTTTATGTATGTGATTTTTTGCTACACTCGGTTTTTTATTAATGAGGTCAATATTTTCACGTACCAGGTTATTTAATTGTACTTTATATTTCCAACAAGGGATTCCTCTCTGCTCCTCCTTTATAAAGTCACTTGTGACATAATTATTTATTTTAATATTATTATTATTTAATCCATCTTTTGTCCATTCTATTTTATCATCCATACATATATAAAAGCACAAAGGTTTTTTTTCTCCGGTTCCTTCAGCGGCTACCGCTTCACCAATTTGGACCGTTTTTTTTTAAATGAAAGGTCTCTATCCTCAGATGGAACATGAAACATTTTATATTTTTATTCTACGTCGATTTTTTAATAATAATTATTTTAATTTATAATATATATGAAGGTCGGCTAGACGCGCGTCACTTGGGGCCATCTACACTAACGTCGCGTGTCATTATTGGAACTAATGCATCACGTGACTTGACATTTCGCCGGTTCTGTCAACGCTGTCTGTCAGTGCATTGTGTGCTGGGGTAACACTAGTTATTTATTATTATACATTTATATTCGCCGTCAACTTTAACCCCTTCTTGTTTTCCAACAAGGAATTCCAATCTGCTTTTCCTTTATAAAGTCACTTGTGACCAAAGACGCTTGCGCCCCTGAATCAATTAAAGCCAAATAAAATTTGTTACTAAAATTTAGACGAATAAAAGGCAATTGTACTTCCTCATATTGTTCTTCGTTATCAAATAGTAAGAATTCATTTAAGTGACCAAATGTGGTTGTTAAAAACAAACAATTATAAACTATTTAAATAAATGAAATTTTTATAAAAATAGAAATTGTTCTGTATGAACTTACATCACCATCATGTTACTTTTCTCTCTCTCTTCTTTTATCCGATTGTTATGTCCATAATCTTTGATTCTCGCAAAAGTAACCGTATAAATTTGGTCCAGTTTTAATATAAAAATTATTAAATATTTATTATTATTTCCTTTCAATTGTTGCACACCTTCAATTTTCTCTTAACTACACACACAAAAGACAGATCATATTCTCAAAAACATTGGACCCCTTTAACATACTTCCCACCCACATCTAATAAAATTACTAGCATTTTTGAAAATGCAGGTTTTCGGCCCATCGTTTCAACGAAAAATAGTCTCAAAAATCTACTAGGTAACACCAAGGACCCTTTGTCGACAGAAGACCAGTCAGGAATTTATCAAATAAACTGTTCTACTTGTCCCATGCATTATATTGGACAAACCAAAAGGAAATTAGGCACACGTTTTAAAGAACACCTATCGCACTTTCGTTTTAACAGACCCGAAAAAGCTTGTGTAGCAGTACATATTTTAGATTCTGAACATCCTATTTTAATATCGGATTTAAAACTCTTAAAATCCGTAAAAAACAGCAGAGAACTCGATGCATGGGAAAGTAGATTTATTTACAAATTCAAAGACAACATTTTAAATCAATATTCCGGCGTAATTCCAAATTCATCATTACTTAAGTTCAACGCACGCACGGCAAATAGAACCGAGGATCCACGAAATCATAAAAACAGACGCACACATCGACAATGCGTGAGTTCTGACTTACCAAGCACAAGGGACGTTTCTGCACCGTAACTGTGATTTCAGTTTTCGCTGTAGTTCTCCTTTTTGTATTTTTTCTACTGATGATGACTGCTTAGCAGTCGAAATGTACATTTAGAGTACAAAAGTTCTTGTGAGAACTAAAGGGTTTTGAATTTTCTTTATAAGCATTGCTTTAGCTTGCAAGTCGTTCTTCTGTACTCCGTGATTTCAAATAAAGGCAAATTTCGAGAAAACGGTTTTTATCTTGATCACGTACATAATTCAGGCACCGATAATCGTGTCAATTCATGCAGCATTGCTCTCGCCCCCTTCGACCGCCTTAACGCCCCCTAATTTTCTCTGAGGCTTCTACCGCCCCCCCTGAAAGCCTCCAGCGCCCACAAGGGGGCGTTATCGCCCACTTTCAGAAAGACTGGTATACCCTGATAAACCATTAACACTTAGGTTCTCCAGCTTTTCTTCTATTATTTTAAGTACTTCGTCATGCTTTCTACTTTCCTCTTGTGTCTTTGCCCCAATAATTGTTAGTTTATTTTCATTTTGATTTACTCTATCTTCAATTTTCAATTGTTTTCCATCTAATTTTACCTGCTCATTTTGTAAGTTTACTTGTTTTTCTTTAATTTGCACATGTTCAATTTCCAATGCTACGAAACCTTCTTGTATTCCTACTAGTTTCTCTGTTGTGTTAAGTTGAGCCTCGGTTCTATTTGCCGTGCGTGCGTTGAACTTAAGTAATGATGAATTTGGAATTACGCCGGAATCTTGATTTAAAATGTTGTCTTTGAATTTGTAAATAAATCTACTTTCCCATGCATCGAGTTCTCTGCTGTTTTTTTACGGATTTTAAGAGTTTTAAATCCGATATTAAAATAGGATGTTCCGAATCTAAAATATGTGCTGCTACACAAGATTTTTCGGGTCTGTTAAAACGAAAGTGCGATAGGTGTTCTTTAAAACGTGTGCCTAATTTCCTTTTGGTTTGTCCAATATAATGCATGGGACAAGTAGAACAGTTTATTTGATAAATTCCTGACTGGTCTTCTGTCGACAAAGGGTCCTTGGTGTTACCTAGTAGATTTTTGAGACTATTTTTCGTTGAAACGATGGGCCGAAAACCTGCATTTTCAAAAATGCTAGTAATTTTATTAGATGTAGGTGGGAAGTATGTTAAAGGGGTCCAATGTTTTTGAGAATATGATCTGTCTTTTGTGTGTGTAGTTTTAAGAGAAAATTGTTTCTTGACTATTTTTGATAAATCCATAAATTTAAACAACTTCCTCGCACAGTTAAACGATATGTACCCTTCAATAAAATTTACTATTGAAACTGAACAATCTAATGAACTTCCATTCTTGGACTTGAAAGTTATTAGAACCACTGAGGGAAATATCGAGTTTGATATTTACAGAAAAAGCACACACACTGACAGATACATTATGCAAAATTGACATCATACACCCGCACATAAACGGGCCGCTTTTAATTCACTAATTCATAGATTAATCAATATACCTCTGACACAAATACGATACAACAAAGAATTAAATTATATTTTTGAAATAGCAAAATTCAATGGCTACTCCCCTTCATTGGTTAACAACATCCTACAAAAAGCTAATGCTAAGAAACAATTTTCTCTTAACTACACACACAAAAGACAGATCATATTCTCAAAAACATTGGACCCCTTTAACATACTTCCCACCTACATCTAATAAAATTACTAGCATTTTTGAAAATGCAGGTTTTCGGCCCATCGTTTCAACGAAAAATAGTCTCAAAAATCTACTAGGTAACACCAAGGACCCTTTGTCGACAGAAGACCAGTCAGGAATTTATCAAATAAACTGTTCTACTTGTCCCATGCATTATATTGGACAAACCAAAAGGAAATTAGGCACACGTTTTAAAGAACACCTATCGCACTTTCGTTTTAACAGACCCGAAAAAGCTTGTGTAGCAGTACATATTTTAGATTCTGAACATCCTATTTTAATATCGGATTTAAAACTCTTAAAATCCGTAAAAAACAGCAGAGAACTCGATGCATGGGAAAGTAGATTTATTTACAAATTCAAAGACAACATTTTAAATCAATATTCCGGCGTAATTCCAAATTCATCATTACTTAAGTTCAACGCACGCACGGCAAATAGAACCGAGGATCCACGAAATCATAAAAACAGACGCACACATCGACAATGCGTGAGTTCTGACTTACCAAGCACAAGGGACGTTTCTGCACCGTAACTGTGATTTCAGTTTTCGCTGTAGTTCTCCTTTTTGTATTTTTTCTACTGATGATGACTGCTTAGCAGTCGAAATGTACATTTAGAGTACAAAAGTTCTTGTGAGAACTAAAGGGTTTTGAATTTTCTTTATAAGCATTGCTTTAGCTTGCAAGTCGTTCTTCTGTACTCCGTGATTTCAAATAAAGGCAAATTTCGAGAAAACGGTTTTTATCTTGATCACGTACATAATTCAGGCACCGATAATCGTGTCAATTCATGCAGCATTGCTCTCGCCCCCTTCGACCGCCTTAACGCCCCCTAATTTTCTCTGAGGCTTCTACCGCCCCCCCTGAAAGCCTCCAGCGCCCACAAGGGGGCGTTATCGCCCACTTTCAGAAAGACTGGTATACCCTAATAAACCATTAACACTTAGGTTCTCCAGCTTTTCTTCTATTATTTTAAGTACTTCGTCATGCTTTCTACTTTCCTCTTGTGTCTTTGCCCCAATAATTGTTAGTTTATTTTCATTTTGATTTACTCTATCTTCAATTTTCAATTGTTTTCCATCTAATTTTACCTGCTCATTTTGTAAGTTTACTTGTTTTTCTTTAATTTGCACATGTTCAATTTCCAATGCTACGAAACCTTCTTGTATTCCTACTAGTTTCTCTGTTGTGTTAAGTTGAGCCTGTTTTACATTTAACACCTCATTATTTAATTTTTCCAATTTACTGCCAGTTTCTTCAGTGACTTCTTGTATGTTTTTAACAATTCGGTCTTCCAAACTTTGAATCTGCTGTTTAACACTGTTGTCTAATTTCTTTTCCAAAACCTGCATTTTCTCTTCCAAACTTCCTACGCTTGTTTTTAAGGCTTCTACACTTTCTTCGATTTTCTTTTCCATACTGTCCATTTTCTTTGCATTATCATGCATTTTTTCATCTATTTTCTTAGCAGTTTCTCTTGCAGTCTCTTCCATTCTTATCATCATCAGTTGCATCATAGTCCTCAAATGCACTTCTTGTGGTACTTCTTTTCCTTTTCCTGGTTCATTTTGTACTTCTCCCTGTACCTCTTCTTGCCCCTGTTCCTCTATAACCGCTATTACTTCTTCTTCTCTTATGTGGTCTTCATTTTCACCTTCTGAATTTGATTCTTCTGCATCAATCTTCCTTATCGAACTTCTTAACATTCTGCGATTTTCTCTGTCATTTTCTTTCAGATTATAACCGTTTTAAATCTACAACAAAACTAAATAACTAGCTACTCCCACTACTCCACTAAACTTTTTCTCTTTTTAATAAATAAATTCTTTAAGTATTTTGGGTTCTTTATTAAATGAGCTTATTGTTCAAACTTGTAACCCGACATTTACCAAAATGCCACGGTGTACATCAACGAGCCCCACGTTATTGGGTGCCAATTTTAATTGCTATGATATGCGTGGCTTTGTATTTACTAGAAAACAATTCCCTAAATGCCTGCAATTCACGCAATTCCAAATTATATTTTCTATGAGACTCTTTTATTAACTTTCTCAGGGTCGTTATTAAGTTTGGAAGTAAAGTTATGAATCAATATGATTCAAAAAAAATACACAAAATAATATCAACGTTACAAAAACTTTTATTCAATAAATCAAATTTTGGGGTCAAATTTTCGAAAGTTCTAGAAATTTCTACTAAATACTATTGTTCTTAAAACCGAACACTTATCTTTGTGTCTTCTTATTAAGATATCCTTCACTCGACAAAACGTCTAATGTCCAACTCCCTCTTCTCTGGTTTGCAGGTTCCTCAAATAACCACAACACTCGCCTTTAGTTTGAATCCTTCTCTGGACTGCTTTTATGTTAATTTATACAAGTGTTTATCAACGAATTGTGGAAAAATCCAGAAGAATAATAAATATAAAACGATCCAGAACGAGTTTCCAGTTACCATCGTAGAAAATCCAAGTATAAAATTAACATAAAAGCAGTTCAGAGAAGGATTCAAACTAAAGGCGAGTGTTGTGGTTATTTGAGGAACCTGCAAACCAGAGAAGAGGGAGTTGGACATTAAACGTTTGTCGAGTGAAGGATATCTTAATAAGAAGATACAAAGATAAGTGTTCGGTTTTAAGAACAATAGTATTTAGTAGAAATTTCTTGAACTTTCGAAAATTTGACCCCAAAATTTGATTTATAGAATAAAAGTTTTTGTAACGTTGATATTATTTTGTGTATTTTTTTTTAATCATATTTATTAATAACTTTACTTCCAAACTTAATAACTACCCTGAGAAAGTTAATAAAAGAGTCTCATAGAAAATATAATTTGGAATTGCGTGAATTGCAGGCATTTAGGGAATTGTTTTCTAGTAAATACAAAATCACGCATATCATAGCAATATCTTGCGTTTTCTTTAGCGTGCGTTCGAAAAGTAGTAAATACTTTTAAATTACAGCGCATCGCCTGTAAGACATTACAGTTCAACATGCCTATTTACAAAAATTAATTAAATACGTTAAATATTATCCTTTACAACGTTTATCTAGGTCATATGATAAAAATGGACAGAGAAAATCAAAATACCAAAATTAACCGACGCGACGTGTCGGAATGTTACGATTCGCCGTCGCCGGTTCGCCGTCGCCGGTTCACCGTCGCCGGTTCGCCGTCGACCCGATTCGCCGTTGATCCGATTCGCCGTCGACCCGATTCGCCGTCGCAAGTCAGTAAATATTATTATTGGAGCCCGGAACAAAAAATTTCTAAAACAAAAGGCAGACATTTAGGCATTATAAAAACTGAAAATACAAAATATTACAGTAAAGTAAAATATGAATAACTATAATTCATACATCTATCTCGAAAAGCTGTAAGTGCTTAAATAATAAAGATATTATCTGTAAAATAGAATTTTAATGACCACAGTTTAACGAATAATTAGAATTATTACTAAACCATGCAATTGTTGTTCAAAGAATATTTGGAACTTATAAGTAATGTTATTTATTTCAAAACAAGGTAATTACTATGTAAAAGATCGTCCATTAAAATTAAAAAAATATAGGGATGCAGACTAGCGTATTTTATCGCTAGTTCAGAATTTTGATGATAACACCGATATTTTAGAATATCTTAGGGGCTTAGCACATAATTATGAAATGTAAATAACATTATATTATATTAAATATAATAAATATTATGTTGAATTAATGACAAATGATTTTTCTTTTTAAACGACGCATTTTATTTGTATTAACTTAAAACTTTAAAATATTTCGACGGCGAACCGGCCTGACGGCGAATTTGTCGACGGCGAACCGGGCCGACGGCGAAACGGCGACGGCGAATCGGCGACGGCTAATCGGCGACGGCGAATCGTACCAGACCCCGACGTGTTGCATTCGGCTGGACATCTAAAAACAAAAATACTCGACTCTTTTGTACTACCTGTACTAACCTATGATACTGAAAGTATGACACTAATAACAAACAAAATTATTAGAAAGCTAGAAAGAACGGAAAGAGGAATGATAGGAGTAACGCTAAGAGAGAAAAGGAGCAACCAATGAATACAAGAAAGAACGGGAGTAAGAAATATAACAGAAGCAATAGCCAGGCAAAAATAAAGCTGGGACGGCCACATAATAAGAGCAGAAGACAGATGAACAAACAAAATCTTACAATGGGGGCCAAGAACTTGTAAGAGAAATGTTTGACGGCCGCCAAAGAGATAAGAGGACGATATAAGAATGATAGCAAAAAAACAATGGTCCAGAACAGCAAGGGAACGAGAAACATGGAAGAACAAAAGGGAGAATATGTGCAATACTAGATACGGACAGACTAGATACAGAGAAGAGATATGGTAAACATGCATTACAGAAATTTAAAATTGCATGTCATTTTCAGTAGTAATAACCCAAGAATATTGATAATTGTTCGAAAAAATTTTATAACAGATTTCGAAAGCATGTTGCTTGGAAACAGACCGACGCCGTAGGCGGAGGTCTGTTGCCTATAAGCAACAAGCTTGAGAAAGTTGTTATAAAATTTTTGAGCATTTATCAATGTTCGAGGGTTATTCGGATAGAAAATTTTTTGCTAATTATAGAAAAAAATACAAAGCAAAAATAATTTATTTAAAGGTGCAATTAACGAAAGAACAATTAGAAAAGTTAAATGAAGATCCAGACGTGTTAGTTTCTATAACTGATGAAGATGCATTTCCACGCATGCTGTTAATAATTTGATTATGATGTTTATCGTCAATATTTAAGTAAGGTTTTATGGAGTTGGCATTGTTATGACCCGTAATTTTTATGAGCTCTTGCTCTTGAATACTATTTTTGGCCAATTGACTGACCGCGGTCGATCTATTGGAGTGATTAGTAATTTTTTTTCCTTTTATTCAAGCCAATCGCTTCGGCAGACGATTTTGTCCAATTTTGAATCATATTTCTTCCAAAGGGCATATTATCATACCAGTGATCATTTTCGGCTTTCCAGTGACGATTTGTTCTTACGAATAGTCTGTTTGTTTTAATAGTTGGGCCCCTTTTTGACATTAATTTGTTAAATAATCTGACAGGACAAACGTTGCTGTCATTGTTTTTTACTAAAAATTTGCTTTCTGTACACATTCTCGAACCACCTTGGCAAGTCTTGCTGAATACAGGGTTATATTCAACTCGATTTGTTTCAGAACCATCGTTATTTGTTTCGATACGAAAAAAGTCAGTTAGGTTCCACATGGTTTTGACCGTAGCTTCTTTAAACTCTGTACCATCTTTTCTTCTCATGTTCACTGCCCAATCCTTTAAAATCGACGTCAATTCTTCCACCGTCCGATTTCCATCTAATTGATACTTTCTAACATTGCAAAATTCCATAAATGCTTTCCATACAAATTTTTTGCCGTAAACAGTATTTTTTGGTATATTTGATTCGATAATTTCATCAATCCTCTCGTTAGTATTACAACCAAATCGTGACATTTTTAAATTAATTAATATTTGAAACGTCAAAATCGAAATAAATCAAAATGTATCCATAGCAACGTAATAGAGTGAAAACAGCCCATGGAATCTGTTTTCAGTACAATGTTGTTCTGATTGGTTGTGTTCAATCAGATGACCTCAAATTAACTAATTTCATTGGATTTCTACTTGAGCAAAAAATTTTCAATAGTAACTAGCGGAACATGTGGCACACGCTCCTCGCATTTTATGACAATTTCTTTTTACACATGCAAGCTTTTGAAATAAAGTGCCGCGACGCGACGCCTTACATGGCTGTAAATGTAAACATTGAAATCGGCAAATATAATAATAAATAATAATAATAATAATAATAATAATAATAATAATAATATATGTTTATTTCCATAGAACTACAAAATAGTATCGGAATTGTCAAAGGTAAATTAATAATAATTACAGTAAATTATATCTATTGTTCAATCTATTATTTATTATATCTAAAGTAATTATATAATTGTTTCTTAAATAAATTTATTATTTTTGTAGGAAAAAAAACTCCTGTATGTTATAAAAACAATTATCTATAAGATAATCTTTGAGTTTCTTTTTAAATAAACTAAGAGGTTTGCTTTCTTTGATATTGCTATGCAGATGATTAAAAATGTTAGCTCCTAAGCAATCAGGTGACTTTAAAGAAGCACTCAATCTACAAAAAGAGACATAAATATCATTTTTGTGCCTAGTATTAAAACCATGCACGTCCTTAATCAACATAAATTTACTTCTGTTTTGGAAAACATAAATGCTTAATTCATAAATTAATATGCAGCTAATTGTCAAAATTTTTAATGTTTTAAAAATATTTCTGCATGACTGCATGCTCGACACCCCAGCCATACATCTTACGACCCTCTTTTGCGCTACAAAAATATCAGGTGCCATAGTTGAGGTGCCCCAGAGGCAGATTCCGTACCTTAATCTTGAGTCTACTTGTGCATGATACAACATTACAAGCTGGTCTTTCTGAAGAATCGATTTTAAGTTTCTAAATAAGTAGGAAAGTGAGCCTAATTTAGAAATAAGCTCTGCACAATGGATATTTCACTTGAGGCATTCGTCAAACCATAAACCTAAAAACTTTACCTGATTGTCTTTATTAGATAAAGGGGTGTCGTTAATTTTCAGGTTTAATATATTACATTCTTTTTGAATATTATGAAATCTGATAAATTTCGTTTTTTCTATATTAAAATATAGCATGTTTGAGGAAAACCACGAAGTTAGTTTCTGAAGAACGTCATTGCACTTAGATTCTAGTGATATATTCGAATTATCTGAGATACACACAGATGTGTCATCGGCATAAAATGTAAAAAGTGCGTCCCTAGCTATCATTTCAAGGTCCTTTATATATAGCAGGAAAAGCACGGGTCCCAACACGGAGCCTTGGGGAACTCCCACCTTTATCTCGGTTACTCCAGAGTTAAATTTTCGAACTGTTCCGCCTTCTGTATGCGTTAGAGAGACATACTGCCGCCTCTCTTTTAGAAAAGACGCAATCCAATTCTGTGACGTACCCCTAATTCCGTAAACAGACAGTTTATCCAATAGTACTGCATGATTAACGCAGTCGAATGCCCTGGAGAGGTCACAGAAGACCCCTACAGGGCACTCGCCATATTCCAAAAACTTAATAATTCTGGCGTGAAACTCTAACATTGCCGAACTGGAGGACTTCCCGGTGCGGAAACCGTGCTGGTTCTCGGTCAGAATATCATGACTATTTACAAAATTAAGCAATCGATTTAAAAAACAATGTTCAAATATTTTTGAAAACCCACTTGGGACCGTAACTGGCCTATAGTTTTCAGGCGCAAGGGAATCATGCTTTTTATAAATTGGAATAACTTTTCCCAATTTTAAAGCCTGGGGAAAATCGCCATTTTTAAAAGATAAATTCACTAAAAATGGGAGTGGAATTGCTAATTCCAAAAGTGATTCTTTAATGAGAAAGTTGGGGATGTCATCTGGTCCGGACGAAGTTTTATTTTTTAGACTCTTATGCAAGATTAGTATCAATTCCTCGGAAGTAAGGGGTCGAAGAAACAGTGTGTCTGCTTGGAAAGGAATGCTGACTTGAACATCAGCGCTATAATTTGGGGGAATTTGTTTAACAATTTCAGCCGGGGCATTTTGAAAAAAATTGTTTAGACTAGAGGCGATGAGTACTGGATCTTCTACTACTTCCCCTTTAATTTTCAATTTTATGTTGTTACAACTACTAGACTTATTTGATAGTTTATTTATGATATTCCACGCCGATTTACTTGGGTTATCAGAAAACTGTATTTTATTTTGATAAAATTGTCGTTTAGTCACTTCAAGCAACTTGACATGGTCTTTTTTAGCCTTATCGTATACTAATGATAATATAGGATATGCTTCCTTTAAATTATATATATCTTTTAACTTGGAGCTTGATTTTTTAACATCTCTATTAACCCATTCTTTGCCGTGACTACTTAAGTTTTTAGACTGCTTTACCACGGGAAAGAATAAGTTAAAATAATGTAAAAATATTCTGTAAAAATAATCAAACGCTTCATTCATGTTTTTCATATCGTAAAGGTCTGACCAATCGTGTTTACCGATAAAATCCTTAAAACTTAAGATCTTAGAATTATTAAATTTTCTCTTAAAATATAAAATCTTATCCTTATTCTTACTTGGTATGTCGTATCCTGATATGAATTCCAAAAATACGGTTTGGTGATCTGATATGGTATTGTCAATTACACAGCAAGTGTTGCTTATCATATTTGTAAAGATATTGTCTATAATAGTAATACTAGAGCTTGTAACACGTGTCGGCCACTTTACTTGTGGTTTAAGATTAAAATTACCTAACATGCTACACATTAATTCAAAATCATTATTTTTTTCTTTATACGAGTCTATATTAAAATCTCCACATAGAATTATTTTAGCCTTTGGTGCATATAACCTTTACGGGCTTCTGCTTTCCCAAATACGCTCGGCCACTTTTAGAATAATTCCGTACTTGCGATAATACTTTGCTAAGTTTGGTGTGCAAAAATGGAAAATTGATGAAATTGCTTCGTACTCGATCACTGTATTCAAACGATTCTTGACGTAAATAGGGCCAGTGGTGTAACTACCATGCCGCCACCACGGGTAACTCATAGAATTAGAGTTTTTTTTTGTTAATAAAAAGAAACAATTCAAGACCTACAGCAAAAAAATTCAGCATAATGTTTAAAAACAAACAAGATTATCATCGTCAAGAATACAATGCGATTTGTTCTTTCTTTCTTTCTGGAAAACGTAATTTTCCAAAATATATATAATTTTATTAATCGTGCTGCAGCAATAAACTATGAAGGCCTGTTAACACAAAAGTAAGGTTAGAATCGCTTCTCCCACCACCTTCAACCTATATTGCGCACAACTCAGCATAAAATGTTTACGCTTAGATGTTTATTGAGCAGTATTTCCAACAGAACAGAAGAGTACAACTGAGTTTTCATCTAGCACCTATATGTGTTGTGTAAACAACAGTGTAGTGACTCCTAGAATGGCAAATTATTGCATGTTTTTGTCAAATATTTCCGCGTTGTATGCTATAATATAGCATTTCCGAAAATAGAACTTTCCTAAAAGTGGTAGTCAGTGGAGTATTTAGTTATTATGAAATAAATTGCAAGTTGCAATATCCTAATCAATTTCGAAATTTCGGGTTATGTCGAAATTCCGAGTTTAAAGTAAGAATTTTGAGTTTAATAAAAAATTTTTGTTATTCTTACTTGAAAGTTTCTGATTTTGGGATGCTTCTGGATTTTCCTTTGAGTTGTCTATTATTTTAATTTTTTGAATAACCATTTCCATATTATCAAATACTGTTTTATTAATTTCTAAAATATTTATTTGTTCTTTAATATCATGGAGATCTAAAATATGGTGATTAAGTTCACGTTGCTTAAAATATAAATCAACTTATTTAAACGATTCAATGAACTTACAGTTGACTAAGTAGCTTGTGTATATATTCTTACTTTGAGATGCTTCTGGACTTTCCTTAGGGCTTTTTATTGTTCTAATTTTCGGAATATTTTTTTCAGTTTCGTCAAAAACTTCTTTATTGATATTTAAAATGCTAATTTGTTCTTTAATCTGATTGAGATCTATAGCGATAAATTAAAAAACATACTTATAGAACTTGTAATTGACTCATTTCATTGTGAAATCAACTTACAATTAATTTTGTCATTTTTATGTGTGTTTTCATTTTGAGATTCTTCTACATTTTTTTTTAATTTTCCTATTATTTTAATGTTTTGTATCACCATTTCCAGATTATCCATCAATGTTTTATTGATTTTTAAAATGCTTGTTTGCTCTTTTATATCATTGATATCTAAAATATTGTATGAATTAAATATTATCTAGATTTTTAAATTTAATGTTTTAATGAACTTACGGTTAATTGGGTAACTTTTGCTCTTCCAGTCTATTGGTTTTCCTGAAATATCCAACAAAACTAATTATTATAGACTTTTAAAAGTGTAATCGTCTTTTTAAATCAAATACATACTTGAATCAATATTTCTTCCTTCTAGTAATAATGATATTTGTTGTAGAACAGTTATTAAGTTAGCTAAACCTTCCATTTTATCGTTTTCTAATAACTGACTAGCATCTTTGAGATGGTATTTAGTATTTTGTAGTAAAGCTGGTTGGTAGAAATGATCACTAAATTTAATAGAAATTTCATCCATATTTAACTTTGTCTTGTCTGCCCACTTAAATTCTTTGGCAGAATTCTTAATTTCTGTTTTAGTACTTTTAAAGTGTTTAAACGTTTTTAAAATTTTGACGAAATCAGCTGACTTTGTTGTAATTATATTTGTTGGTGGTATTTCTGCAGACCGCAGGATCTGATTAAATAATGAATATATCATGAAATTAACATTAGTTATATGGTTAATAATATTTCAACATTTAACACTTGCACTTCTTTCCGAATTACTACATGATTTAATATTTTCATGACAAATGTTAGTTTTCTGTATGTCTAGTACTTTCGAAATATAATTTACATTGCTTTTATTTGTATCTAAAGTCATATGGGTGTGATGTTTCCATTTCTCGCTTTTAAGATTAGAAATTGGCATTGTTTCGACTAAACAAGGTTTGTAATAATCTAAGTTTGCTTTCAAATGGCATCTTCTCTGATCAACAAAATGAGCTTATTTCTGATTGTCGTCTAATTTTGAACAATTCTATAACAAAAAAAGACTCCAACAGAATAATTTTATAATTCAATTAAAATGGAAAAATATAGCTATTAGATTCTTTATATTTTTTAAATGTTGTATTTATTCTTCTTGGTTGTCCCTCCCTAAATTTTGTTGGAACGGCGCCCTTAGTCTTGATGTCACTTATTGTTATTCTATTTCAAGTTGGTTTATAAATATTTTTAGTAGAAGTTACTAAAAACACTGTTACTTGTTTGATTGGTCAGAGAAGCAAATGCTATTTGTTCTGAATAAACACCACTGTAAATATTCACACTTAGCAGGCCGGAGAATTTCACCTTAATGCAACGACCTGCAATACCAGCTGAAGCGCGCTTGGCTCAGCAGAACCAGAATCTCCTCCAAGAGAATCAATTAAAAACCCAAAATGAAATTAACTCTACGGAATGCCTGGCAACAAGCCCGCGCTACCATTAATACTTAACAAGAGAATACTAACCAACTAATTTTAAGAGTTCAAAGCCTCGGGAACCCAGTGCCGGAGCCCAAAGAAAACCAGACAATAGCAACCGATGAAGAGGAACTCCGCCTCTTGGCTGTGTCGTGTGGATTGAGTAGCCCAATAAGTCATGTGCCGGTCCCAAGCCCTTAGCAGGCCGGAGAATTTCACCTTAATGCAACGACCTGCAATACCAGCTGAAGCGCGCTTGGCTCAGCAGAACCAGAATCTCCTCCAAGAGAATCAATTAAAAACCCAAAATGAAATTAAATCTACGGAATGCCTGGCAACAAGCCCGCGCTACCATTAATACTTAACAAGAGAATACTAACCAACTAATTTTAAGAGTTCAAAGCCTCGGGAACCCAGTGGCGGAGCCCAAAGAAAACCAGACAATAGCAACCGATGAAGAGGAACTCCGCCTCTTGGCTGTGTCGTGTGGATTGAGTAGCCCAATAAGTCAAGTGCCGGTCCCAAGCCCGGATAAAGGAGGAGGGTCGGTGGGCCGGGGCAGCTACCTACTCATCGTAAAACGAACTATGCTCACAGAACCACGCATACGACAACCACGCATGAAATAGGCAATGATTGGTGGATAATAATTGAACTCTACACCTTAGGAATAATAAAAATAAATATACAATGGATCACAATAAAAGAAGCCTCGGAAATGGACAGAAATCTATTACGACGGACCGGCGACGAATAAGGAATAAACGAATGAAGGAAAAGGATATTATAAGAGTAGGTGCCTGGAATATTAAGTCATGGCAAAATAAAGAACGAGGGGTAATAACGGAGTTTACGGAAAAAAGAATAGACCTATGTGGCATCTCCGAAGTCAGGAAGAAAGGTAAAGGCACACAAGTCATTGGGGATTACATTCTGATCTATAGCGGAAAACAAAAAAATCTGCGAGCGAGTGCTGGAGTTGGGATGCTCCTGCATATAAAATTCCAAAGATGTATTGAAGATATAACCTATATTGACCAAAGACTACTGAAACTAAGATTGAATATCAATAGCAAACATATACATATGATTAGCGTGTATACACCGGACATGGGTAAACTGAGAGAAGAAAGAAGAATGTTTTATGAAGAACTTCAAAACACCATGGATACGATACCCCATAACCATCGAATTATCATAATTGGCGATCTTAACGCACGGATAGGGAATACACCTCTACAAGGTGTGCAGCAAAGATTCAACGAACCCGTGAAGAATGATAACGGGGATTTACTAACAGATTTCTGTGCTCAAAACAACCTACGTATTAATAACACATTTTTCGAACATGATATGAAATATAAATAGACCTATACAAGTGACCAAGGATTCCAGTCCGTAATCGATTATATAATAACTAGCAGACACTTCCTACCCACTGAAATCCTGGATGTAAGAACATAAACTCGGCGGACATAGGCAGTGACCATGCACTCGTTCTAGGTAAAATAAGAATGAAACATCTCATAAATCAGCAACCTAACCGAGAATACACAAAAAAATGCAATATAGAATCACTCGAAATTGAAAGCACCAAACAACTATATGCTAACCGCCTAAATATCAAAATAAGAGATACTCTAATAATTGACGAAGACGATGTTGAAGACGCATGGATAAAACTGAAACATAACATCATGGGAGCAGCTGAGGAATCACTGGGCAAGAGAAAAGTCAGAACACAGACACTGCATAGAAATAAAACACCATGGTTCACCAAAAAAGTTAAGGAAATAACGAAGAAAAAGAAGGAAGCCTTTATAAGATATAAAAGAACTGGACAGCCAGAAGACCGCCAACTATATGTAGAAGGGAGAAACGTAGCAAACCTAAGAATAAGAAGATAAAAGAAGAATATTGGGAGCGTTTTACAAAGGACATGGAGAGGGATTTATATGGATGGCAAAATAAAATATGGCGCATGTTGAGAAACAGAAAAGCGGAAGTGAGCGAGATCGTAAAAATAAATGCCATCGATTCGGGAAATTGGGTACAATACTTAAAAAATTTATTTAAGGAAGAAGCAACAAGACAATTACAATACAAAATAGAGAAAATGAAGGCGAGTCCGTTATCGTAACAGTAGAAGAGATCGAAAAGGCAAAGAAAACACTTAAAAATAGGAAAGCACCAGGGCAGGATGGAATAAGGAATGAAATGCTAAAGTATGGAGACCAAGCATTAAACGAACAGCTTACAAGATTGTTTAACATGATAATTAAGGAAGGAAAACTGCCTAGCGAATGGAAAGTGAGCACAACTTTTCCAATATATAAAAAGGGAGAAAAGAGTAATCCAGAAAACTAGCGTGGAATAACGCTCTTGAACACGGCTCAAAAGCTGCTGACTAAAGTACTACTGGACAAGATGCAGCTAAACCAGCATATAAGTGAAGAGCAACAGGGCTTCCGCAATAACGATCGCGTTAAACTACAAGATGTCTTATCAATTTTAGAAGAATATAATGATGTCCCTTCAATGCTTATAAACGTTATAAAAGAACTAAACGAAAACACTCTAACTAGAATTCAAGTGGATAATCAACTAACAGAAAGCGTAAAATGTGGTACAGGAATTAGACAAGGGGACTCATTAAGTCCTGTCCTCTTTAATCTTATCATGGATAAAATAATCAATGAAGTAAAGAAGCTATCTGGATACAAAATGGGACAAAACAACATTCCAATAGTGTGCTACGCGGATGACGCTGTCTTACTCGCGGAATCCGGAATAACGGCCATGAATAATGGTATATTTAAAGTAAATGTACCGGACTAAGAACAGTATCCACGTCTCATCGCTGTTCTACCCGAAGAAGAAAAAGAATACTTCACATATGAAAATAAACAAGACAGACCTTTAAAAGTCATGGCCAGTGGATTGCATTACAGAGAATCTGAACAGAAAAGATTTTAAGGTAACGCAAGGTACGAACATTATGAAAAAAAAGACAACACTGTCACTACGAAACCATTACCGTTATTTATGCTATCCTTTGAAAAATCAGAAGACAGTAAGAAAATATTTGAAATCAAATTAATCCCAGGTATGAAAGTGAAAATTGAACCCATGCGCAATGTAAAAGATGTCAGGTATTCGGGCATACCCAAGCATATTGTAATAGAGAACCAAGATGCGTGAAATGCACAGGAAAACATCTCACTACAAATTGCAAGTCAACAAGACTTGAAAAGGCTAAGTGTGTTACTTACGGCGAAGCACATCCGGCAAACTATCGAG
Organism: Ctenicera cuprea; assembly: GCA_958336395.1. Lineage (NCBI taxonomy): Eukaryota > Metazoa > Arthropoda > Insecta > Coleoptera > Elateridae > Ctenicera > Ctenicera cuprea. The sequence continues at coordinate 12,857,284 of OY284488.1, forward strand.
GATGCGTAATCGCTAAAAAACTACAAAAGCAAAGAATGAAAACTTTACAAGAAAGAAATAGAAACGACCAAAGACTACTGCGCAACAAACGGCAGCGCTAGAGAAAAACTCACAGAATTTTCCTACATTGTCAAATGCTGGATCAGCACCTCAACAAAGTGCAGCAAGAAACTTTTATGCGCAGAAGACAAAGAATAAATCGCAACAAGGTATGAAGGAAGAAATAAACTTGGACGCAATCAACAAAACACTACAAGCAATACTTGGAAAACTTGATGTGCAAGAGAATTCCATCACATCTACAGAGCGGCTAGGAAAACCCGGGCCACTTTTCTTGCGGCGGTCAAGAAATGGCGTTTTAGTAAAGAAAAATTAAATTAAAATACTGACAACAACGCAGAGTCCAAGACGTTTTAGTTGTTTTGCTGTAATATGGGGCGTATTTAATAACTAAAACGTCTTGGATTCTGCGTTGTTGCCAGTATTTTAATTTAATTTTTCTTCACTAAGCCGCCATCTCTTGACCGCCGCAAGAAAAGGGGCCGGTATTTTCCTAGCCACTCTGTATTTTAAATAGAGTAACAAAACTAGAAAGCAGCAATAAGGCAGCGGCCAAAAACAAGATATAAAAATGGCGTCGTCTATTAGAATAGTAGCGTGGAATGCAAATGGACTGTTCCAGCATGCCCATGAACTAGAAATATTCCTTTGGAAACAAACACTAGATGTATGTCTGGTTTCTGTAACCCACTTTACTAAAGAAAACTACTTAAAAATAAAAGGTTACAAATTATCACACAATTCGCTCTGATAATACTGCAAGAGGAGGATCCGTGGTAATAAAAAAAATATTAAACACTTTGAGGAAACCAACTATGGAACTCATGCGATACAAGCAACAGCTGTGAACGTTTTAACAAAAACTAAAAACTTCACAGTGACTGCAATATACTGCCCACCAAGGTATGCACTGGAAAAGAATAATTATCTCGAGCTTTTCCAATTGCCAGGAAATCACTTTATAATTGGAGGAGATTTCAATACCAAGCATACCTACTGGGGATCGAGGATTATCACTACCAAAGGAAAGCATCTATATGAAGCGATCAAACAAACCAAATGCGAGCGCCAATTTACGCGTAAACCGATATACTGGCCTTCAGAATATAACAAGACCCTTACCTAATAGACTTCTGTATACTGAAGGGCATTTCATCCAACTATAGCAGTATGAAGGATAATTATGACTTATAATCAGATCACTCTCCTATCATCCTAACGATAAGTGAAACAATTATCACTAAAGAACAACCATCATTACTAACCAACAAACGGACAGATTGGGAAGGATTTAGAGAAGAGCTTGAACAAAGAATCAAACTAAACACACCACTAAAGGCAACAAACCAATTAGGCAATGAAATGAAGCAATTCGTTGTTGAATTGCAACAAGCAGCATGGAACAACACTCCTACACTAAAGAAAAAAGAAAGTGGCATAAACCGTCCAAAAAAGATAAAAGATATGATAGCCGAAAAAGAAGAGCCAGAAAACGATGGCAGCACTCAAGAGCTCCAGAGGACAAAAAAGACTAAATACATTGAGCCAACAGCTTAAAAAAGAAATCCAGGAAAACAAAAATGATAAATTCAACGACTTCCTCAGAAAATTATCTGATGACAAAGACAAGACAATTCTTTATAGAGAGCCACAAAAATAGAAAAGATGGCACTTGGGCCAGAGAAAATGAACAAAAGGCAAAACTATTTGCGGAGCATTTGCCTAATGCTTTCCAGCCGTACCCCCAACAAACTGCTAAAGAAAACATACCAGCAACTAATAATGAAGATGAAACCCCAATTACATTGGTTACACCAGCAGAAGTTTTCAACAAATTAACTAAAAACATTAGAAACATTAGTACTAAAAAAGCACCGGGATTTGATCTTATAATCGGCCCAATCTTGAAAGAGCTCCAAGAAAAAGAATTGTTAAACTAACATACCCAATCAATGCAACATTTTGGCTACGATATGTACCTATGCAGTGAAAGGTAGCAGAGGTGATAATGATCCCGAAACCTGAAAAACCACCAAACGAGAAAACGTCCTACCGGCCAATCGCGTTACTGCCTACGATGTAGAAATTATTTGAGAAACTACTTTAGAAACGACTCAAATCGATCATCGAAGAAAAAAAACTGATCCCAAATCATCAATTTGGATTCAGAAACAAACACTCAACGATTGACCAAGTTCATAGAATCACAACTACAATCGAAAGAAGATTAGACGAAAAGAAGACCTGTTCCATTATATTTCTGGACGTTGCGCAGGCGTTCGATAAAGTTTAGCATGAAAGACTGAAATATAAGATAGATACAAGCTTGCCTAAACATCATAGCCAACTACTGAAATCTTACATTTCAAATAGACACTTCAGAGTAAAACATGAAGATAGCTACTCAGAAATAAAAGAAATATCAGCTGGAGTTCCGCAAAGGACCGTACTAGGCCAATTCCTGTATCTCCTCTACACAAACGACATGCCAGGTGCGGAAGAAACTACCATTGCAACCTTTGCTGACGACACTGCCATCATAGCGGTGGGTAACAGCATGGAAGAAACAACAAACAAATTACAGGCTGCCACAGATAAGGTCAACAACTGGACCAAGAAGTGGCGAATTAAACTTAACGAAGCAAAATCAATGCATGTTAACTATACCAACAGAAAAATTAACCACTTGCCTATCGTGCTTAACCAGAAAACGTTACTCCACGGAAATAATGCAAAATATAAGGTATGACTCTTGACGCAAAACTGAGGTGGAAAGAGCACGTCAAAAAGAAAAGAACTCAACCTAAAATTTAGAAACATGTATTGGTTAATTAAAAGACATTCAGGAAATGCACCAAGAAAAGCAACGTACTAATGATACAAAGATTCCAGAACAAAACACTAGAAAGCATTTTTAATACCCCGTGGTATATACGGAATGACGACATCCACAAGGATCTAAAGATTTCTCCGGTTTCTGAGGAAATCCAGCGATTTGCAAAAAAACACGAAGAAAGGCTTCACCAGCACCAAAACGTTGAGATGCTACAACTTCTTGACAAGAGCCAACAAGTGCAACGGTTGAACAAAGTGAAACCGTTCGAACTAGTTTAAGTAAGTGCGAAAAACCAAAAGCAGAGCAAACACGTGAGTGAAGAGCAACACAACATTCATAGAATGCTCCACAGGGAGCATATCTATAACACTGTGAAATCATTATTATTAGAGACAAATTAGATAGATCTAGTCTACTACTTGCTAGTGTGAAGTGCGATAAGAGTGTGTTTTGAGATAAGAAATGGGAGTGTGTTAATGTGCGTTGTTTATGATTAATGTGTGAAATGGGGTTAATGGGTGCGGAGTTCAGCAGTGGCGACAAAGCGTGTACACCCATTAACCCCATTTCACACACTTATCATAAACAACACACATTAGCACACTCCCATTTCTTATCTCAAAGCACACTCTTATCGCACTTCTTACTTGTTTCACCATCTCGCTCTTACCTAACCCTCTCAACACGTCCTCTAATTACACTTCACACCTCCACACACCATTCACATACACCAAACACCTACCATCCAATACCTCATAACACACCGCACCCTCTCATCCCAACCCCACCCCCATCGCACCTCACAGGTAGCTTGTATCGCACTTCTGAGGCGGAGCTTTGCCACTGAACTCTCTTATTCTAACTACTGACGTCAAAGTAATTTTTCAAAAAAAATGTTCTTCATTCTACAATGTGCCAAGAACGTTTAACAAGCCTACAATCATTCGCTCTGGAACCTTTTCTTGCTAGGAATTTAGATTTTGATTGTATTATTTCTACTTTTGCAACTTACAAAGCTCGGAAAGCATTTTTTCATTAATTACAATAAATTATTTTAATTATATTAAGTATGTAAATAAATATCTGTTTTTAATAAATACGCATTGAAAGACAATTTTGCGATTATTTCCGCCCTAAATTAATTTTTACTAGCAATACAAGAGGGGCCCAAAATTTTATTGTTCCGGGCCTTGAATCGTCTCTTGACGGCCCCGATTACACCCAGCATAATCAGCTAAAGACCTACCTCTAGCTTATCTGCCTTTACAAGCATTTGCTCCAAATGTTTGAGCCATAGTTGTTCGTGGGCCCTGCCTGGCTAAACAGGACCGTGTCCTTTAATTGTTTGAACCTTGGGGTGGACAAGAAATTAATCTTAATGTATTTTGTTTGTCAGGACAAGAATACTTAATCGGCTAATGTTTTTTCAATCATAGTACGTACACAGGACACTTAATTAAGCTTAACCTATGCATAATACATTTCAATGGCTGTTTAGGAGCTTCTTCTTCTTCAGCCTGTGAATTCAAATCTTGGGATGCGGCGGTATTTAAACCCCTTCGAGGCAGTCCGTCAGAACGGCTGAACTCTGATTGGCTGTCGCCGTAGGGCGGATCCGGTGAAGCGTGATCGTAAGATCGATGTTTCTTAGGAATACTTAGAGGATGAACAACTGAAGTTCAAGCTCTACTGAGTCTAAAAACATCCTGTCTGTTCATGTTGTTAGGTTGTTTCTCAATTTCAATAGCTTCACGTATGATCCGAGGCAAGTAAGGGGGTACTCGGGCGAGTACTCGAGCATTCTCAAAGTCTATTTTATGTTCAGTTAAACCAATATGTTCAGCCACCGCAGATTTAGTTTTGCGTCTGTATTTGCAATCACCTTCATGCTTTCGTAATCAAAACTGAACGGAACGACCAGTTTGTCTGATGTAGTAGTTTAAAACACAAGACGAAGAGATGTTGTAGATCCCCGCCATTTTTAAAGTCGATATTTGGTCTTTTACAGATCTGAAACCATTTTCCAGGGTTTCGTTAGTTTTAAAGACTGTCTTTACGCTTAACCTTCTAAGAACATGCCCTATCTTATCAGTAATGCCTTTACTGTAAGGTAAAAAAGCTAAGCCTTCCGGAGGTGCCAATTCCTCCTAAGTCCGTTCGGCATTACGGATTGCTGAATAAATTTCTATGGCTGTATAACCGTTTTGTTATAACGATATCAACAGATGTGTTTTCTCTTGTTGTAGGTGTTCTGCGTCCGAAATTCAAACTGCTCTGGTTGTTAGAGTTTTTACTGCAGTAGCTTTCTGCGTCGGATAATGATACGCGTTTGCATTTAAATATCTGTATGTATCTTCTTTCTGTAAACTGCGTGCCCCAAGCTACCATTTGGTTTACGTTTAACATGTACGTCTAAGAACGGAACACGTACATTTTCTCTACTTCCATGATGAATTGGATGTTATTGTGAATTGAGTTTAGGTGTTCTAGGAATTGTTCTAGTGTTTGGCGTCTGTAAGACCAACCGACGAAAGTATCGTCTACATAATTATCTGAACCAAGATTTAGGTTTTAGATCAGCTGCTCTGCTGCCAAAGCTTTGGTTTCAAAGTCCTCCATGTACATGTTTGCAATTACAGGTGATAGCGGTGAGCCCATAGCCGCTCCTTCAACCTGTTGAAACAAGTCAAGTCGTTCTAACTGAAAAAGGTATTTCTCAACAACTACAAAAAAAGAAAAGAAGATGAAATCAAGGTGTGGAAAATCTTAAGTAAAAGCGTCGGTTAAAAACAGCAGAAAACCAGGTGCGTGGGTAACACGACATCTAGTTAGACACTCATGAAACTACACCCTAAATGTGCAACAGTAACATCTATAATTTTATACGGTGGTAAAAAAAATTAATCAGCTCAGACTACATAGGGAAACTGTAACTGACAAGTAAATTGCAACTGTGTATGTAGTTTATTCAAAATTTCCATCGCTGCAAAACTCAATCAAAAGATGGCGGAAGAGTGTCTAAACAAAATAAATACATTTGATCCATATTCAGAGGATACCTCAGTTGGCCAGAGGTGGAGTAAATGGGTGAAAACCTTTGAAATTTGCACAACAGCAACTAACATAACTGACGACATCAGAAAGAAAGCCCTATTGCTAAATTTAACTTGCATTACAAGCACTGAATGTGATTATTACACACTCACCAGAAATATACAATACGAAATCTTTGTCTTCAGAAACGCCTGTCAAAAACAAAGTGAAACAATAATGGAATATTACTCCGGGCCAAGAAAACTTCACTCTACGTGCGAATTTACCGATATGGAAAAAGAATAAAAACTCAATTATTATAGGCACACATTCTAAACAGCTAAGAAAGAAAGGTTTGAAAGATGACAAAACTTCGCTACAAGATCTCTTGAAACTATAACACGGACAAATGAATTAATTAAAGACCAAGCAAATACCCCCGCGAAAGAAAATGACGTGAACAAAATCTACGGAGAGCAAAGCTCTACAGAACAAACCCGAAGCACACGCCCCAACCACACAATTTGCAGAAACTGTGGTAGAACATTCCCGCACCCAAACGGCACAGAATCGTGCCCAGCCTTTGGACGAAAAAGCTACCAATGTTCTTAAATAAACCATTAGTCAAAACTATGCAGAGCGAGCAGTGCACCAAATAACAAGTCAACCAATTTATGACTCAAAAAGAAGCTAAAACGTACATAACGTGTGAGAGAAACAGAAAAATCAAACGACTCCGAATAAGAGCAGGTTGTATTTCCCGTAAAAAAAAAAGATGAAGACCAGCTTCTCTATGTGAAAATATTCTTGTGTGAATCAATTGTTGACTTCCAGCTCGACACTCGGTCATCTGCTAACATCATCTCTGAAAAAACGTATGTCAACCTGCGTGAACAATTACCTCCACAAAAATTCAGTAGCAAACATTTTACCTATCAATCAAAGAAGAACTTACCTGTGATTGGTACAATAACAGTCCATATGCATTATAAAGGCATTGACGGTATCGCTAAAATATATGTTATTAGTAGACAAGGCAAACAGAGTTTGAAAACGACCAAAGAGTTAAAACTAATTAAACTGACGTGCCAAGTAAACAACAAGAGTAATGAATACACTGAACAGTTTAAAAACCTGTGGAAAAAAATAGGACAACTAAAAGGTCACAATGTCAAACTGTTTATAGATGAGAATGTGCAACCGGTAGCTCAGCATCATCGCAGAATACTTTTTCTTCTCCGAAAAGGTGTTGAAGAAGAAATAGAACGTTTGGAAAAAGCTAACATAATAGAAAAGGTGAGCGGACCAACCCCGTGGGTCTCACCAGCACCAGTGGTCGTAGTATAAAAACCAAATAAACCGGATGCAATTAGATTATGTGTTGACATGCGTGAAGTCAACAAAGCCATAAAGCGAGTCAGACACATAACGCCGACCGTCGATGACATAATCGAAGCAAGAAATGGAGCAAAATCCTTTTCAAAATTCGATCCAAACGATGGCTATCATCAGCTTTCTCAACACATTTAGGACTCTGAATAAAAGATTAAAGTTTGGAAAAACTTCGCAGCAGAAATATTTCAAAATACGATTAGGCAAGTAATCGTTAACATTCCACACACAATCAACGTTAGTAACTGTAATTGTGCTTGATGCTACCAAAGAAAAACAAGACAGCTGCAAGAAGTACTGCAGAGACTTCAGTCAGCAGGCTGACTCTAAACAAAGGCAAGTGCATGTTCGCTGTAAATACTGGTTGGTTTTCGGTTTCATCTGAGGAGCTTTCTGACGATGAGTCAGCAGAATTTTCTTCCATCTGTTCAGTTTCAACTTCAGTCAGAGCTGGTTCCGCTGCTACACCCTGCTGTTGTGCTTGAAGAACTTCTTGCTCTGGAATCAATGGTAGTATGTTAATTTCTTCTACCTGCCTTTTCTGACTTCTGACTTCCTGTCAAATTCTTCGATAAATATTACATCTCGCACTCTTTTAATCCGTTTAGGATTCTGTAGATCCAAGACACGATCACCTTTGGTATCCTCACAATAGCCTACAAAGATGTATTCTTTTGATTTCGCATCCAGCTTTGTACGTTCCTGCTTGGGTACATGTACAAAAGCCCTGCATCCAAATAGTTTTAAATACCGCTTTGGTTGGGAAAGGGTTTACTAAATAAACTGCAGTGTTCACTGCCTTTGCCCAATACTTCCGACTTAACTTGGAGTCCTGCAGCATACTGCGAGCCTTCTCCACGATTATCCTATTGGCCCTCTCTGCTACGCCATTTTGTTCTGGCCTGTATGGAACTGTTAACTGATGCATGATACCATTCTCTACAAGCATCTTAAATTTTACATACTTGCCTTTTACTTCATCCTTAGTTCTTAAAAAATATGTAAACGTTTTTCTGGTTTTGTCATCAATAAATGTTAGCACGTAATGAGCCCCATTCCACGATGCTTCACTCATTGGTACACACAGGTCTGAAAGCACAAGTTCTCCGTAGCCCTCCTTGCTCCGGTTTTGTTGAACGGATTCCACGATTGTTTTCCTTCAATTCAAGGAACACAAGGTTTTCTGGAAGTAACTACATAATTCATACCTTTTGCCATTCGTTTTCGTAACAAAGTCATGCATCTCTCGTTAAGGTGTCCCAGTCTTCTGTGTTATAACTCTTGCAAATCCATAGCACTAGCTGCAGTATTGGTTCTATTCTGTACCATGTCTAACCTGTAAGTTCCTTCGTGGTTGCTTGCTGTAACCACTACATTACCTTGAATTGTAAAGATTACCTTCCGAAACATTCTGCAGCCCATTTCTGAGAAAAAAACAACTGTACCTCTTCTAACCATAGTACTCACCGACAACAAGTTTGTGTTTAAATCAGGCACATGCATTACTCCCGATATAGTGCTCGGTTCGGTCCCTGATTTTAAGTTCACTATTACATCACCAGTTCCAGCACTGTACAGCTTCGCATCGTTGGCTACCGTGATCTCCTTGTTGCTTGTTTCAGTAAAGTTCTGCAACCAGTCGTTCCTCATGGTCATATGGGTTGTGGAACCTGAATCTACATACCATTCATGACTATTAACCGTTGTTGAAAGTGCAGTAAGCAGTGACCAGTCATGCTTCTTGTTTGTTTCCGATTTCATGACATTGTTCTTGTTCTGCCCTTTGAGTTTTGGACAGGTAAACTTTATATGCCTAATTTCATTACAATTAAAGCTCCAGCTCCTGCCTTCTTACCCCTGTAATTGGTTGCAAATGCTGCATCCCTCCACTATTTTCCTTTCTCACCTTCTGGTCTGATGCCCTCCTGAAGTAATTTGTTTTTCACCATATCGCTTGTTATCCAAGCACCAGGCCGTTACCATACGGTCGTAGTGACTTTGTAGTCCTGCTAGCATAATTACTCCAATGAACTCATCTTCAATCGGACTGCTGATATCTGCTAATTTCTGTGCTACCGACATGATTTCTGTAATATAATCTTCCATGCTCTTGAAGTTTTCAAGCTCTATTCTCAACAGATTCTTTAGCAACCCAAGCCGCCTAATGAGGCCTCTGTTTTCGTATGCTTTGCTGAGATTATTCCAAGCATCTTCTGCAGTTTTTGCCGAAAGTACATGCATGTGGCACTGCGGTTTTACATTCAGGCAAATTGTAGTGATTGCTCTCTGGTCTTTCTTTATGTCAACTGGTGTAGGGGTTTCGCTTTTGACTGGTGCCTTCCTTTCTACACAGTCCAAAAGATCCATACCTATCAGGGTCATTTCTACCACGAATTTCCAAGTACTATAATTACTCGGTACCATCCAATTTTAGTTCAATACTTGGAATTGCTCCTGAATGTCCACCTGTAGCTGTTGCGTTTGCCATTATTGTTCAGAAGCTCTTTGTTTCGTTTTTCTTTTATTATTTTGTGTGTATTTGGCAAATAAAACTTTCGAATAAATTTATTTGTCGAATTGTTAATGGATACTTTATTAGGACATTGAAATACCAAGCCACAGATTAGTAAGACAGTATAAAGTATTCGGCAGTTTGTTAAAAACACCAATTTATTACATAGGGTGTTCATAATTTAATGTTAATTTTACAAAACTTCAAATGTCAATAACTTTTGTTTTTCAGAAGGAACACCTAGTATTTTTTAACACCATCGAATGTAGAATCAAAGTTGCTTTAAGTTCAATTTGATAAAGGATTTAATACACCAAATATTAAAATATCTATGGTGTTTCGTGTTACTTTGATTTGTTGTTTATAAATTGCAAATTAAAATAAACACTGCTATGAAAACAAAACCATAACTTTATAATAACCCATGTGGGTGAGCGTTTTTGGTATCTAAAATATCAATTATGTAATCACCATGTCTAGCTCCACGTTAACGTGCAACATTAATAGTTATTTAAGTATCAAGGAATGTAAGGACGTAATAACATCCGAGGTAGGCGAATACGAGCTGAGGCGGAGCCGAAGCTTGTCGCCTGCCGAGGAAGTTATTAGTCGATACATTCCGTGTTACTTATTAAATTTTTCAGGCTACCGGCAATGTAAGTAGGCCTACAGGTAGAAATTTAATCATATTTATAAAAGTTCATTTTGACAGCTGTCATCGGAATTATTTTTTAAAAGCCCCATTATTCTAAGTTGTCTGTGCTTGTTACCATATCAACGAACAGTTAATATCAACATTATTTTCCTAGGAATGTAAGTGACACTATTAAGTTCCGTCGTCAAGGGTAACTAGTACACGAATGTTATCAGCCACTTACGATCCCTGTAGCTATGGATGTAAGGCCTACTTACATTGCCGGTAGCGTGAAAAATATTTTTAGATCCACGCCATCCGACTGTTTGAAGTTTATATTACGTGTTTTAGCGACTGCCTGCAACTTCGTAGTGGCTCAGGTGGACACGCGGCTGTACAGCGTTTTACTGCATAAACAGTTGATGGGTCGAGTCTCCGTTGGGCCCAAATTCTTTTAATGTTATACTACTCGGAGTGAAACCCCTCGACACCTTCGGGTATAAGAGGTGAAAGATTAAACAAACAAACATACAAACTGCTTTTTTTTAAACAATGTTGTTGGTCTTTACTGTATGCTCGAGGTTATGGTTAAGAGCAGTTATATTTTTAATAAAAAAAATACGAAAACAAAGTTGCATTCACTCACTGATAAATTAGTGCGCAGGATTGTGACGTCATCGCGTGGGTCTAAAAATATTTTAATGCTCCACTTTAACGTGGAGCTAGACGCGGCGTTATGTAATGCTGGTCTACAAAAGTTAAAAGTTTTGAAAATATTCAAATACATAACTCGAAATTCACTATTTTTAAGATCAGAGTACTTTAATACTTTTTTTATCTAGAATTAAATGTAGCATCTAAAAATACAGTACTATAAAGGGTATTTCGTTTAAAATAACAAAGTAATGATGTACAGGTAGTATAATTGGTAATCATTATAGCTTATGCACACTGCACAGAACAACTGCACAACTCCTATGAAAGAGACGTTAGAAAACAATATTACGATAATGTATACTCTATTTTTTACCAGCAAACCTCCATCTACCAAGCTGTTGTACCTATCTCCACAGAGAAGGAAAAGTAATGACAGTGGCAGTGTAAAATTAAATTAAAAGTAGTAATCAACAGAAATAACTTTTAAAAAATAATGTTTAGTTTACAATACCTATGATTGAATTTGGTAATGCGGTATGTGACGGATTATTTCTAAAAACTTGAATTTTGTTTGAGTTACCATTTTACGTACATCTAAACAATCGACTAACCATATACACAGAATTGCGGGTGTTCGCTTACCTCATTTATTGCTTGATTGGGCAATGTCCGATAACGACTGTGGCTCCAAATTGCAAGTAATAATTGCCAATATAACTTTGATAAAATTGTACAGCATGCATTTTTATAAACAGCATTAACTAAAAAATTCCCAGTTTCTGTTACAGCAGGAAGGATATTTATTCGCATTTTTTTATTAGTTTGCGTTGGGTTCCTCATTTTTTTATTTAGGTAGTGCTTTGATTCATCAAAATGATAATTGCGCCGCTGAAAGAAGTTTGTATGATTTAAGTGCAGATTATAATATCGATAAAACACTGTTAAAGAGGTCCTGAAAAATTGTCTTGTATTACAGCCATTCACGTGTGCTAAGTGTAACATCGTTATATTTGGTTCTGTATTATTAGAAGTTGTTAATCTATAATTAGAATTATTATGATCATATTTTTCTTCAGACAACTGTGGGTTTTTGAAGTTCATAATTTTCTTAGGGGCAATTACTTCCGAGACATTTTCTTTTATGCATTCCAAATTGCGAATTTCTTGTAAAGCCGTTTTATTTAAAGTTTCTAGTTGCATGTTATTGTATAAATAGTCTTCATTTTTACGTTTTTTAATCTTATCTAATTTGTTTATTAAATGATCGCCATTCAACAAAATATTTTTGTTTTGTTTATCTATCTTACAATTTATTTCGAATGTTGATGGTCTTGCACTAAAAGTTCCATTTTTTTTCAGTTGTGAATAGGTCTGTTGCATATTGTGTTTTACTTTAACATTATTCATACTTCTGCTACAATTATCAAAAAGTTTAAATAGTTTTTGCTCTTGATACCCATTGCTTATATTTTTTAGACACACCGAATTTATGCCGTTAGTACCTATCTTATGTTTTATTCGGGATGTCTGTGTCGTATTCTGAAGAATGTTTTGCTTAATATCGTTTTCCATTAATACATTATTAACTGAATATGCAAGAAGCATATTTATTTTTGCTATTTGTTCTTCTGGGTTCTTAGACTTACTAACATCTGACTGATCTATTTTCAATGCATCCATATTAGTAGCATGATACGTGTGTACATAGTCTGATTTTAAATTTCCTAGTTTTAAAGGCTTCAGCGAAGTTTTTGTACTACTTAATTTTATATTAAATTCTAATTTAGGCTTATCGCTGTCAAAATCAATATTCTCTTTCAATTTATCATGCATAATTTTAAGCACATTGTCCTTTGAACCTACCATACACATCATTTTGCTGTACTGGTTGGCCAAATTTTTTGGAAATTCCATAGATTTATATACTACATGTAACAAGGTCTCTCCTGCAGATTTCGTTAGGTATTTGCTACCAGAAAATAATAATTTTAACAAATTCCCAGCCATTATACTTGTTTTTTTTATATGTCGGTACCAAAGAATTTGACAAATAAAAATTTTATATTATTATGGCTGTCAATAGACTGTTCCTATGTGGCTTATAAATCACAAGACCTTCTGGATCAAATATACAAGGTAATATAATAAAACAAAGTATTATTAGTAATGTGAGTGGTGGTAGATGACTACCGGTAAAGTAAAATAAGATATGTTACTTTACCGGTAATTTAGTTATTCTACCATTTAAATAAAATAGGTCTATTAACTTTTTAGATTTAAACATAAAAATAATTCAAATAATAAACTAGAATATTCGGTTTATAGAAAACCTAAACAAACAAACATTACAATATCACACGATTATTGTCATCATAAAACACATAAATTGGCAGCATACAGGTCCATGATACATAGCGTTTCTTTAGGTAAAATTAATTATAATAGAGAAATTTCGATTAATAAACAAATTGCATACAATAATAGTTATAATATTTAACTCATTGATACACTAATTAAAGAGAAACATTATAAATTAGCTTTTCAGAAAATATATCGAACTACTTCATCAGATAAAATGAAGTACGCATCAATTCCATATTTTGGCGATAAATCAGAAAAAATTGCCAAAATATGAAACAAAGCAAAAAAACGTAAAATCTTTTAAAACAACAAAAAACATTTTGAACACGTTGTTTAATGCTAAAGAAAAAACAAACAATTTACAAAAATCAGGCATTTTACTAATTAAATCGCTCCCACTGTAATTCGGTTTATACAAGATAAACAATTAGACACTTTGATATTAGGTACAAGGAACACGTACGTTGTTACAAATATAAACAACCACATAAATCCAACTATGCTAAACACTTATTAGAACACAATCGTTGAATGACATCTAATAACACTATAAAATGTTTACATTTGTGTGATGATAAGCGTAAGGTGGATATACTAGAAGCATTTAAAATTCACAAACATTTACAATCTGTCCCTTTAATGAATGAGCAAATTGATCTCTTAAATTCATCATTATATTGGACGTTTTGGAATAAGAAATCAAGTCATCTGGTTGTAGATACAGAAAACCAAGATCAAGTTATTAAGATTTATTGTTCTTATAGGAACACCAACTGTTTACTTTTAATCTTGCTTCTGAAAATGACATGTCAACATGTCGAAATACGTATATAAAGCTAAAACTAAAATAAAAAAACCGTTAAAGTTAAAAATTGTTTTATTTATAAATTAAATAAACTTCAACGAAATAAAACTCGAACTTATAAATAAAACATTTCCCGCCGTTTTTGGCGACAGCAATGTTGGTAACACAACCTCAAACGCAAAACTTTTGAAGTTTTTGGAGTGAAATAATTAGAGAAATGTAGACATTCAGTGAAAACAATTAAAGTTTATGTTTTACATCGAGTAATTTATTGTTTGGAGATACGTTCTACAACATTTAGAACATTTTTTATTTACATAAATAAAAAAGAATGCAAAAATCATTTTTTGTTTAGCAATTAAGAAAATTTATCAGTAATATTAATAAAATAAAAAGAACTTCATCTGGACAATCCCAAAAAATTGTACATTTTGCAACAAGAGATGAAAATACCGTTTTTTTCATGACTGGACAATTGTTCACGAGCCGCGTTAGCGGCGAGTGGCGCAAGTTCACGAACGAAAAAAACGTATTTCATCTCGAGTGGGAAATGCTATTTTTTCTGCGATATTGCAGTTTCAAGTTCAAAACTTTCAAGTTCAATTTAATTCAAACCGAACTGTCACAATGCAAATTACTGAAATTACTGTTTGTAAAGTCGTTTCGATAGCAATAAATGCATTCTTTCCATTAAATTTGTCATTCATATTTTCATCTCTAGATCTGAAAATATTTTTATCTCTAGAGTTAAAAAATATCAGTTTCATGTAGAGTAAGCCGTGGAGAACTTGCTATTTTCACATATATGAGTAGAAAAAATTATTTACATTGTCCCATACGTTCAGTATTGTTTTGTGAATGCGAAAATTTTCGATTGGTCAAATTTTTATGGATATTCATATTTTGAACTTCCAGGAACCCATAAAAGTTGTGTTTTTTAACACCAATCTGTCTGTGCACGTGTAACGCTCGAAATCTTAGAAACTACAACACGAATCATAATGAAATTTCTAACACCTAGGTAGAGGTACAACAAAACGTCATCGGGTTAAAAAGTTGTTTTTTTTCTATCCAAAAATGTAAGTTAGGTAATATGTTTTAATGGAATCATTTATCTCAAAACAGGAATTTTACAAATTTAAAAAGAAGAGTATGAAAGAGGCCGCAAATTAAAATTTTTTTGCGAACTATCTTCAAGATTGCGGCCGCTAAGATGTTTTGAGAATTTTGGGGTTGATACTTATTTATTCAAAAATGAGTTGTTAGATCGGCATAAACTGTGGTTTTTGTGATAGCCCTAGACTTTTAAACGGCAGCTGCATTTTGGAAAAAATTCTGAATAATCGTATGGTTATAGCATCCATGAGCATCTAATGTGAAAGGAGCGTCAACCCAAAATGGTAGCCGCTTACAAAATTGCGGCTTATTTGTAAAAATTATATTTTAACAGATTCTTGGAAAAATATACTGTCTAAAGATAAAATGTTTTTTTAGCACATTCACTATCCAACATCGTAGGGCTTATGGGATTGAATCTAAAAAACCCATACTGAAAGCTTAATGATCTAGAGTCCTACGAACCATATATGAGTCGCAAATCTTCTGCAAAATTTAGCATCAAGAGTGCGCGTTGTGCTTAGTACAAACAATTTTTAACCTAAAGGAAGTACAAACTGTTATTTTTTTTTGTCGCTCTTACAATCTTGCCGCTGTAAGCAGCTGCTTACTCTGCTTAATGGCTAATCCGGCCATAGTCCAATTACAATACTTTCTTAATGAAAAAGTAAAAATCAGCAAGACAAGACAAGACAAGAAGTTGCCGAGCAAGACAAGAAATCTTGCTTTGTGCATCACTAGCCTGCAAGTTCCTCGTGGCTCATTTGGAAATACGTCTGTACGGCATTTTGATAAACAGTTAAGTGGTCGAATCCCAGTTAGAGCCAATTTCTTTTTTAGTTTATACACTCTGTTTTTTTTAACAATGTTGTTGATCTTTATTATATCTCCAATATGCTGGGCTGCCGGTCCCTGCTGCGTTTTCAACTATTTTTCCTGCTGAATTAATAATGACAATATTCATCTGTGCGACAGTTTTGCACAAATTCTTTCAAATTTTTTTAGAGCTGTTACACCGTTTTGTATGTTAGTTTTAATACTTTGTAACATTTTGCTTGCAATATTAACTTTGTTGAGTATTTCATACCATAATACCAGCGAGCAAATAATATTAAAGTTTTGAATTTTTTGACACAAACAACTAGTTTCATGACGAGCCTCAGCATCCCGAGTGGTATCATTGCCTAGTTCTTCAAGTGCATCATACACTTCGCTCAGTTGATGAACTAAAGGCTTTAAAGCTCCACGCGACTTTCCCATCGTGTGTCGTTTAATGGTTTTTAAGTTAAGGAACTTACGTGTTTTTTTAAAACATGCCACCTATGCGTGGATGACGAAAAATAAACATATATGTGCTGTACTATAGAAAAAAAAAATTAAGATGTCATTAGAAGACTTAGCGGCATCGTTAATGACTAAATTTAGGCTATGAGCTGTACAGGGTACGAAGAACGCACGAGGGTTCATGTTGAGGATCTTTTTTTGAAGCCCGTTATTTTTGCCGCGCATGTTGGCACCATTGTCATAACCCTGTCCTCTCATATTTTTAATGTCTAGATAAACGTTTAGATAAACTGGAAAATTTAGAAATTAAAAAGGCAATAAATAATAATAAAAATATAGTTAACGACCACACCGATTTAGGCAATTCACCGCTCCTTGACCTACAATATACAAAACATAAAAACACATGTGTTAACACTTAGAGTCAGGGCGGCCACGCAAAATTCCGGAAATGGGTAGGGTAGTATTGTACATCTTTAAGTTTTAGTATTAGTTTGATTTGTAAACTCCTGACGATGACCGTAACTTAAGTCGAGAAAATAAATACCAACAAATTGTGAAACAATTACCAAGAGTTTTATTTTATTAATAATCTATTAATTTTTTAATAGTTAAATATATATTAATAATTTTTCACCATGTGCCTACCACACAATCAATTCAAAATAGTTACCATTATTATCAACAAATAGTTTAGATTTTGTACCACGTAATGCTAAGCACTGTCGTGCCAGATACTGGATATAGTACATACACTAAGGGAGAGAAACGTCTTATTTTTCCTGAAGTGTAATTTGAAGCCCTAGGGCTACAAATAAGTACATCGAGAGAAAAATGTCGGTCTCTCCCGAGGTGTATATACTATTTTTTCCACGATCGGGAGTAGAAGCACTTAATTTCATAAATAAAGAGTTATAATAAATCGGAGCGAAATTACAATATTTGTTTGCAAAAATAAATATGAAATGAAATAAAAACTCCCCTGGGGAAATTGTTGTCTTATTTCGTCCCTAGAGAGTAAATGCTTTACTTTTGTCACAATTTTGATGCCATAGAAACCCACTTCTACTCGCGGTCGTGGAAAAATGTATATTATTCGTTCAACAACTCCAATCCAATGCTTTTTTTCTATTTCAAAAATTTTTTCGGTGGCTGCATTTATAGTAGATTTCCTGTTGATTCTTTTTTCAAGATCTAACCAAGACTGATAATATTTGAAGTGATTGCTGCTCGTTTTATGGGAATTAAGGGTAAACGATAAATGTTGCCAGTCGAAATATCCGTTTTTGTCTGTAAGCTTATTTTTATTTCAATTTTCTAAAATAGTTTGCAATAGAAACAATAGACAGATTTGTTTTTAAATGAATAAATTTACCAAGTTTGATTAACTTGTTCGCCGTTATTATTTTCTTGAATATTTAAAGTTGATGGGACAGGTTGAAATTTTCGTTCACTTGCAGGCTTTCTTCGCTCGCAGGTGAAGGTGCTTTACCGTTTTCCAACTCATCGTGGCTGTTAGTTTTAATATATTTCGTTAATGATTGATTCAAACTTTTTCGCTCTTGTTCTTTTTATCTTCCGCTTTCTGCCTTGGGCTCTTGATAATTTTCTAGGATGTTGTGGTGACATTTTTTCGTATCTAGCTTTTTAGTCAATAACCTATAAACAATATCAAAAAGAGGCGTTTAATAATAAAATTATTATTTTGAAAAAAACGGTTAATAGTAGCGTAGTTTAAACTCACGTAACTGCTGGAAAACACAAGCTTCTACAGCTTGACCATTCTGCAGGCTTCGCGCAGGCGCAGTCTCGTATGGAACTTTGTTTAAGTATTTTTACTTCTTAAAAATATAACTGGTCTTAACCATAACCTCGGGCAGACCCCAAAGACCAACAACATTGTTAAAAGAAACAGTATAAAATGAAATAAAAATTTGGCCACAAAGGAGATTCAACCCCTTAACCATCTATGCAGTAAAAAGCTGTACACCCGCATGTCGCCTTGTGCCACGACGAACTTGCAGGATATCGCTAAAACTCTAGAGAAGTGCACTAGACGTTAGTGCCTAAACTTAACTGCCGATCCTGACGTCAATCAGTGAGTGAATGCAAATTTGTCTTCGTATTTTTTCTTTAAAAATATAACTGCTATTAACAAATAACCTCGCGTAAACAGCAAAACGCAACAACAGTGTTTTAAAAAACTATGAAAAAAAAATTTGGTCCCAACCGAGACTCGATCCCACAACTACTTATGCAGTAAAACGGCAGTGCACTCGAACACACCCGCATATCCATCTGTGCCACTGTGAACCTGCCGGTAATCGTAAAATAAGTGGCTATTGAATGCGTGCGACTTTTGATCGGAGTTCAAAAGAAACACTTTTTAAAAAGTATTTGCTTTATTATTACACTTAAACAATTATACAAATAGTGGAGAATTAACATGTGTCGTTTACGACTTTTGAATACATTCTAAATTCTATGCTACCAATTACCTGCCTTCTGAAGCTTCTACTTATCGCTTGTAACTTTATAAGATAATGCTATCAAAACCACTTCGTCTAGGAATTACCTACTCATCACATCTAATTCATATAACTCCTCCATCCTTAGTTTATTTTACGTCTTTTAATTGAAATTTAAAAGAAAAGTAAAATATTACATTAAAATTTTGCTTCTGCTAGTTGATTTGATTGAGCGTTTTTGTTATTTATTAAATTGGTTAGTTTATCTATTAGAAGTGGCTTTTTACAGTAACACAACAAACTTAAAATTATAATGATTATAGTTATTACAATGGTTAGGGCTAAAGCAACAATTGTCATGATTGAATATGACTTCTTATCTACACTATCAGATTCTAATAAAGTTTGTTCATTTTGAAGTAGGGCTTGGTTGTTGACAATATTTCTTGTATTTATAGGTAGAAGATCCAATGGTTTTATTTTGTTCGAATTTGTTATATTCCTTTGTAATTTATTAATACTGGGAATTTTTATCATTTCATTTTTATTGGAAATAACTTTCATGCTGAATAAAAGGGTTTTGTGATTGATTAGTACAGTACAATCGGTAGTGAGGTGTACTGAATTGGATTTTTCTAAGAATTTCTTATAGTTTTGATTTTTACAATTGATTTCAAGCAATATTTTGTCAGGCGTGGTGATGAGCCATGTAGATATATCGGCCTGGACGATTTTTAAATCAATTAGTTCAAACAGGTAGGGATTGCAGGATTGGTTTTTTGAGAAAGATAAGAGTTGCGTCTCGCAAATCTTACCATTTGGTATATAGAAATGATCTTTCTGATTACAAAAATATTGATTGGGTGTTATCAATTGACATTGATTGATATTGATGGGCATGGATTCAAAACTATTAAATAAAAGCATATTATATGTGGGTATTATCATTCGGTAGAGGTTTTTATCCATATAGATTGGGAATGGTATCAGCTCGATTATTTTGAAATTTTGATTCTTTTTGACAAGCGGAATCTCAAATATAAAGGTTATTCTATTTTTTATTTGGTACGCTTTGGTAACTATAATTTTTTCATATAGGTGAAGTGATTCTGGTCTTATTGTGAAAGGTAGTTCTAAATTGCTGTCTTGGTTTTGAGATAAGAAATTTTGAATAGTTTTTAGGTTTTTAAGAAGATTTTCGTTTTCTAATAGGGAGAGATGCATTTGTTGATTTTGAGAGAAGGTAAGGGCATTCTCGAGCTCGGACCAATTATTAAAGAATAGTTGCAGTGACAATAAGATTTCTATTAAGGTAATCTTAATGTTATCTATAGTGAATCGAATCTTCATATTTGTATTGTTTACTAAAATTTTATCAATATGGTCAGTAAGTATCTTTTGGTTGGTACTCAAGGTTAATATGTCGTTCAGGGTCTCATTTATTATGTGAGTGTGTTCCAGTAAAATTTTGGAATTTAAGTCAGCTTTGTCAGATAATTTTGTTATGGTTTCTTCATATCTTTTCCCATCTTCTAAGTCTAAATTTCCGGTTAAGAATTTTATTATTGTTCCGATACCGTTTACGAGTCCACGCTTGGTTTTAGAGCTAATATCAGGGAATATCTGTTGTTTGATTTGATCGAGTTTTCTTATATACTCGTGTACCGTGATTAGAAGATTATGGAATGGTAATTTGGTATTAAAACTAGCGTCAACTTTACCAAGCTCTATTTCATTAACAAGCATATTTACATTATTAATAAGCGAATTATAATTATTGATTATAGTTTCATAGTCAATGATTTGGATTAGTGTCCATATGTTTTCCTTAATTAAAGCATTACCTAGGTGTTGGGGATAAACACCAGGATTATCCGATAGATCGTTGATAGTGACGTCTCCATAGGTGAGTCCAAGTAAGTACGTTATTGTGATGACGTAGAAGTTCCTGCATCAGACAAAATGAATTTAGTGGTCTTAAGTTCGTTTGCGTGACGTTTAATTATTGCGTCAGTTACTACGTCTTTGAGTTCGTATACGTCATTTTCTAGAATTTTTATTATTTTAAACGGGCCTTTGAATTTGCTTAGTTTTTTATTTCTAACTTCTGTTTTTAAGTACACTTTCTGGTTAAGCGAAAAGGTGGGATTTTTGGGTAATTTATTAATTTTGTCGTTTCGTTTCTCTTTCGTCCCTTGTTGTTTGTCTTGCAAGCCTTGGTATAGATTTTCCATGATTTTCTTATGGTCTGTGACATATGTCTCATAGTAGCGTTGGTCACATAGCTTATAGGGGTCGTGTGTTTCGGTATGGCCAAATAGAATTTCGTTAGGGGTGTGATTTAAATTTGAATGGATCGTGTTGTTGTACGCCATTATGCAATAGGGCATTCTTTTTGCTTCTTGAACGTTTTTTATTAATCTAAAATGTTCTAAAAGGGTTGAATGTAAACGTTCTATATTTGAGTTTGACTCGTGGTGTCTGGGGGTAGTATTATGCAGTGTTACGTTATGTAATTTTAAAAATTCTTTAAGGGTTGCATTATTAAATTCGTTATCTGCGGTTATTTGCCGGGGTATCATATACTGCGTGAAATATTTAAATAAGGCATCTGTTATATCAATTTGGTTGCTAGATTCTAGTAAATAAGCTTGTGCATACTTACTGAATGTGTCTATTATTGTAAGATATTTAAGTCTATTGACCTGAAATATGTCGATATTCAAATGTTGAATAGGTCTGCTAAATGTTTCGGTGAGGTTAAGGGGAAGTTTATGTGGTTTGCGATTATATTTTTCAGTCTGACAGATATCGCAATTATTTATGTAATTGTCAATGTCCTTATTTATAGTTTTCCAAAAATACTTGCGCTTAACATGTTCTTGGGTTTCTAATATGCCACGGTGATTTGTTTTGCCTAAATGGTAGTCTTGAATTAATTGGAGTCTTGTCTCTGTATCCGTAACGTATATAACTGTATTGGTACATTTATGGAATTTCGGGGAGTTTTCATTTGAGATTTCGAAAATAAATTTTGAAAAATCTTCAAACAGGTCTTCATTATGGAAGAGACAAAAATAGTGGGTGTTTGGTTTACAATGTTCCATTAGTAGTGTCGTGAAACGTTCTATGATACTTGCTTGTGTAACAAATATTGCCATATGTGTGTAACCATCAAAGGTGGTAATTCTGATAGGTTTAGGTAAAGTTACAGAAAAAAATTCTATCTGATTTTTGTGGTATTGAATTGGTAGTTCACTAAAGTCCATGGTAGGGGTGGAACTCTCTTGGGAATGTATACTGTCCGATTTTGAGACGACATGCCTTTCATTACATGCAGGTAAAGGCATAGATGATTTTTGCTTTGGTCTAGGTAACGGTGGTCTGACTTGTACGTCTGATATAATTTTGATTTTTGGCGTTACCTCGTTGTCGGGTTTATCGAGTTCTTCTGGTAACTGTAAGGTTGGAATCGTGAATTCTTCAAGGTCGGGGGGTTCATTTATATTAGGCAAAATAGATATGGTATCAAAATTTGGTTCTGGGGTGTCGAGTCGGTCTATGCTCAATGGGTTAATTAATACGCGACTAAGGCAGTCGGCGACTTTATTTTGCTTGCCAGGTAAATAATGTATAGTGAAATTATACTCTGATAATTTTATCGTCCATCTTGTTAATTTTGAATTTATTTCTATAAGATTTTGAATCCAGACAAGTGGTCTGTGAAAATTTTGAAGTGTACACCATATAAATATGGTCTAAACTGTTTTGTTGCCCATACTATGGCCAAAAGTTCTCTTTCTATAGTTGAATAGTTTATTTCAGCTTGATTAAGCGTACGTGAGGCGTAACATATTGGTTTGCTATCTTGAGTTAATACAGCGCCAATAGCGAATTTGCTAGCATCCGTGGTTAACTCGAAAGGTTTTGAAAAATCAGGGTAGGCTAATACCGGGTCGTTAGTCAAAATTGTTTTGAGTTTTTCGAACAGTTGTACGAAATTTTGATCATGTCGTATGACAGAGTCTTTTTTTAAACATTGGGTTAGAAATTTAGTAATTTTGGCGAAATTTCTTATAAATTTCCTATAGTATCCTAACAAGCCGAGGAATGATTTTATCTCTGTTCTCGTTTTAGGAAGGGGGAATTTAGTAATGGCAGCTATTTTATCTGGGTAAGGTTTTATTCCGTCTTTAGTGATTATGTGTCCTAAATAATTGATGGTTTTCTTTAGGAACTCGGATTTATCGAGTTGTATTTTGAGATTGGATTTGCGGCATCGTTCGCAGACGTTTCCTAATTTTATGAGATGTTCTTGTAACGACGTGGAATAAATAATGACATCGTCTAAATAGACCATGCATTGGGCAGGTGTGAGCCCGGCTAATGCTTGGTTCATAATTCTTTGAAATAACGCGGGGGCATTTTTGAGCCCAAAAGGCAATCGTCTAAAATGGAAGTGTCCTTCCTCAGTACTGAACGCGGTTTTTTCACGGTCTTTATCGTCCAGTTCTATCTGGCCAGATGCTAAATCTAGGGTGGTGAAATAGTTTGCCTTTCCTAAATTGTCTAATACTGTCTCTATGTTCGGTAAGGGGTATTTGTCCTCAATGGTGTTTTCATTTAGCTTACGGTAATCGATGACAATTCGCCATTTTGTTTTTCCGGATTGGTCTTGTTTTTTAGGGACTACCCAAATTGGTGCGTTGTATGGACTTTCAGAATTTTCTATTATATTTTCAGCTATCATTTTTGAAATTTGTTTTTTGACTTCCTCCCTGTGGACGTGGGGGTATCTATAACTTTTAGTATATATATAGGCAGTTCGTTTTTTGTACGAATGCGATGTTTTGATAAATTTGTAACTGTTAGGGGAATTTTGGGGTGATGAAACACGTCTTTATATTGAAAACATATGTTATTGATTGCACTTCGTTCTTCCTCGTTTAAATGGGATGTATTAATTTTTTTTAAGTTTTCGTTCAGAAGTTGATTGTGTATTTTGGGATTTATATTGTCATCAATATAGTGGTTATTCGTAATGATATTTTTGTCATACTTTACACTGTGTAATGAGTCATTTGCGTCGGGATCGTCTGTCACGTCACTTTGTTTCTTAATATAGTCGTCTAATATTAGGGGGTTATATATTCTAAATTGGTACTCTTTATCAGAGGTATTGACAGCTGTAGTATGGCATATACCATTATGTACTTTTACTAAAGAGGTGGGGGTGTAACAGAATTTATTAAATTTTATTTTTTCGCAGAGGAAAGTTCCGTTGCGATTAGTAACAGGCAATGATATTCTACATTCGGTTCTTGCCAGTAAAAATAATCTTTTGATTGGTTCTACCTGAGGTATAACCTTCGAGAAATTACACTGATTTCTTTTTTGTTTTTCTTGTTGACTTTTGGAATTGTTGTAAAAGAAAGGTACTGTGGTATTTTCTGTTTGTACGTGGAGCCAATTGAAGTCTATGGATGCATTTAGATTCGCCAGTAAATCTGAGCCAATAAGTCCAATATATTGGGGGTTAAAATCGTATAGGTAGCAGGTATGTGTGCCTGGGTCATGAAATAGTTGGTTAATAGGTATGTCTGCAATTTCATTGTGGCTGGTTGTACCATGAGATGTGGTAATTGTAAAATTGTACTTATAAATTTTATCGGGAAAATAGGTTTTTGCAAATGAGGGTGAAATCAAGGTGCGGGTGCTGCCTGTGTCTATAAGGAGCTTATCTCCTGTAACTGGTATTATTACAAAAGGTAAATTAGATTTTATTGAATTTAGGTTAAATGTTTCAACGTTTTCCGAGGCCTTTAATGAAAATTTTGGTTTTCATTATCGGTTTCGTCATAATCGTTAGTACAGTCCGTGTCATTGATAGGGTGTTCGTCACCTTCAGTTTGTTCGTGAAAGTCGTCATTGTTCATAAAATTGTATTGATCGAACTCTTGTGAATATTGGTCGTAATTAGAAGGGTTATTTTCATGCATATACAATTCTTCTGAATTAAAATTCCGTTGGCCGGTTGCTTTGAAATAATTATTTTGCGATTGGTTGAAATTAGGATGTTTATTATTATTATTAAAATTTTGATTGGACGCATTTCGTTTAGGCACGGCGCCTCTTACGGTAGAGTCGACTTCCATGGGGGTCGCTGGGTTATTTGGCCTAAAAGGACCTTGGTTAGGTCGAAAAACATTTTTATTAAAAGGTTTTTGCATGGGAAATTGTGCTGGAGCCACATTTTGAATTTGCATGGGTTGTTTGTAAGTAGATGCATTATTCAAAGGAAATTTAAAATTATTTTGAGGATTATTCGGAAACCTCGGTGGGGGACTGTGTTGTTGCGTCCTAAATTGATTCTGAAACTGAGGAGCATAATTTGGATAATAAGGGAGAGATTTTGGAGTATTATACTGTCTTTGGTCCTGTTGGGGTTTTTTTGTATTAGGGTTAGAAAGAGGTCGAGTAATTGATTGAGAGTATTTAATGTCCATCTCATCTCGAATGATATTAATTGCAACTTCCAAATTTTGTGGGTTACGTGATCTAATTAAAGTACCATATGGTTCGGTTAGACCGGATACTTAGGTTCTTAAAGCTAAGGCTTTAGCATTTTGAAGTTTATAATTTATTATTGCACGTGGGTCAGGGCTCAATGAAATTTTGGCATTAAAGGTCACTAAATGAGCTCTTATTCTGTTGTAAAAGTCAATTGGGGATTCTTTAAACTGCTGTCGCATTTTTGCTAAGTCGATAGTTAAATTAAGCTCGCTTCTTTGATCTCCGAATGTCTCTATAAGAGTTTGTTTTAATTCGTTCCAGGTATCATAGTTATAACCTGTGACGGCTTCACTAGCTCTTTCTCTTAATTTATTACGAGCTGCTGATATGAGATATTTATTAATATAAGGAATAGGTTGATCGGGAATCAAAGGCGCTTGAAATTGAAGTATTATGACTTCAATGGACCTGATAAATTCGGGCAATGACTGAGGGTCTCCACTGAAAGTTGGGACATCGTTAAACATTTGTGGTACAAAACCATTGGGGAATAATGGTGGTAAAGCCATTATTGGAATCTGATTTACAGGTGCGTTGGTACCAAAATTAAGTATTGCAGGCCGCAAATTTAAACGTTGTAACGGAGCTACTATGTCAAGATCTTCCTCACTTGACATTTACTAATAACGTTTCACTATTATTGTTAATTAAAGTTCAGTTTTATTTACGTTAGGGGGCCTAAAAGCGATCAAGTTACCTACACATTGACTATTAGTTGGTTGAGATTATTTTTAAGCATTTCTATTAAATGCTCTCAACGTCTCGCTTACAATAGTCAACTTGCTCTTATAATACAATTGTTAATCAGTTAAAGATAAATCCCAGGTAATTGTCTATCAATGTACCGGTAAAATCAATCAATGACTGAGTAAATGTATATCTTAGACTAAGTTTTCTAAAATTATGTTAGTATTGATTTTAATTACTTTTTAAAACACTTTTCACTTAAAAACTTGTGCAAAAACTTACTTCATGTTTTCTTGAATTTTTCTTTTCTTAATTATGGATGTACTTCGGTTCGATTGGTAATCCGCTATCGCTGTTGATACGGTGCTCCTTGGTTGGGCTGGCTACTTGATTGAGCGGTGATCTCGATGATCAGGAGAAGTCTTGGAACCCTTCGGCGATTTTTGTCCTACAGGTGCCTCTGCTTCTTAGGTGTTGGCGGGGAAGGCAGAATATTGCTGTTGTTGCTATGCGATGAATAGAGATGTAGGTGTGCCTTCCTTCTCGAGCAGTGGTTCTTATTTTTGATTAACCATTAAAATGGAAATCTTTTGGAAAAACAATTTGTTTTTAAAGATTTCAAAAATCCGCCACGACTGCGCCACTTTTGATCGGAGTTCAAAAGAAACTCTTTTTAAAAAGTATTTGCTTTATTATTACACTTAAACAATTATACAAATAGTGGAGAATTAACATGTGTCGTTTACGACTTCTGAATACATTCTAAATTCTATGCTACCAATCTACTTATCGCTTGTAACTTTATAAGATAATGCTATCAAAACCACTTCGTCTAGGAATTACTTACTCATCACATCTAATTCATATAACTTGCGCAATAGAAATCTTGGTGGGATCGGCAGTTAAGTTTAGGCAGCAACGTTTTCTGAGAAGTGCCAGCTGCATGCGTGCGCACATAGGAATGATGGTTAAAGTATACCGGTTAGACGTTATTCTGCAGAATGGTCAGGCCGTAGACGCTCGTCCGGAAAACGCGTTGTTGGTATTAAAAAGTATCGTTTCTTGTCTTAATTTTTAAACAGGTACATAATTCTTGCTGATCCTAATGAAGTACTTCAAATATTCTATCGAGCTGATAAGAGTTTATAAAGATCGGCGTTTGCGTTTTTGAATAAATAATAATTAATCAATTTCTGGAAGGCGTCAGAGTAAAATATGGGTGATTAACAAAAAACAAATTACACTACAAATTTGTTTTTTACTAATATGGGTGATTAGTAAAAAACAAATTTGTAGTTTACTGCAAGCTCTATCGGCTCAAAAAGTTATGTTTTTGAAAATTTTCAAAATTTGAAGCGCCCCTCCGATCGTTTTTGGATTTTCGAAATTAATTTTACTTAGGCAAGTTGTAGCTCATCCCGATCAGACAACTACTTTTTGAGTAATTGGACTTTAAAGTAGAGATTTAAAAAAAAGTTGTAGCGGCCGCCATTTTAATGCTAGAGAATTCGGTAAAAAAGTTTTCGATTTGCCTTAAGTTCTCGCAGATTCCG
Source organism: Ctenicera cuprea (assembly GCA_958336395.1). NCBI lineage: Eukaryota > Metazoa > Arthropoda > Insecta > Coleoptera > Elateridae > Ctenicera > Ctenicera cuprea. The sequence continues at coordinate 12,885,255 of OY284488.1, forward strand.
TGCGCAAACTTACAAAATTTTGTTTAAAGAAAAACGCTACCAAACCAAAATAACATGCCAAAAAAACATGTCTAACTTCCGTTTCCGGTTTTGGATTTTTTTGAAAAGCTTAACTAGAACTATAATTTTCAATATACCTGACTTTCGCCTGCAGAGGCGTCATCCACCCACCCACCCACAGACAGACATATTTGTAAAACCACCTTTTTTGGGTTCCTTGAGCCCAAAACCGTGTATTTCCGTTAAATCTAGATTTAGAAAATTTTCATGAAATCATTACTTCTCTATACCGAAGATATGGGAAAGTGAAAATTTACTATTAGGTGCGTAAACTAAACGTTAAAAGGAAAATTCTTTCCTTCAAAATATATTTTAGCTGTTACACTATTTCTACATTTAACTTCTTCAATAATAATTTAAACACAATACTAATAATTATTATTATGTAATTTAAACTAATCACAATCTATAATCTTGTTCTAGACAACAACAACACATAAGAAAACTTATAGAGATAATAAATGTGGTAGGAACAACCAGGCGCTAGACACACTTCCCGATTTTAATTAGGTAGGTAGGTACCTAGGTACTTAAATTACGTTAAGCTCGCTAGGTACATGAAAAGTCGGTCGACTCCAAGTTGGAGCTTGAGTTGGACACGAAATTGGGCATGCAGAAAGCATTAGTGGGTTTTTTTAATTAAAACCAACATTTTTTAAGTTATATAAGTTAAAAAATATAAAAATTAGCAAACGAATATTTGGGGCAGTTTTTGATAGGGAAGAAATAATATTCTACCAAAACTAGGTAAACCAGTTTATGTAAAATTTTCTGCTTTACAAAAAAAGGCAAATCTTTTACATTTCATTGTAATTTTTATTCAAGTTCACATACTGCCAGTGGTATCGCTTTCCATGCTACTAAGTCTGTAAATTATTAAAAACCAATTTTACTAACAAGTCAATAACTGATTTTTGTCAACCGTAAAATATTTTTTTCGCATTTCATATTGTAACTGACTATATTTCTATACTCAAAATCGTTCTGTAAAGTGGTACTTTACACTTTTACAGCATAGCAACCATTACAGCATAGCAACGGATTTCTCCAATCGCAAAATTGGCTGTAATTAGGTTACTGTTATTGAAACAACCTACCTACTATTATTTTTCTATTTTCAATGCCAGTAATTCTGACAGTTATTAATGTCACTTTTATTAAAAACTAACAAAATTAAATTTTCACATGAAATGCGAAAAAATAGTATACGCAATCTCGTTAGAAAAGTGTTTTCACTAAACTTGTATGGCTTTTTAAGTTACTCACTCGCTTCGCTCGCTCGTACTCAAACCAGCCATACTCGTTTAGTAAAACATCACTTTCCTAAACTTGTTGCGTAATATACTATTAATAAATTTAGCAAGCAGCTTACTTTTATTTTACTTGCCTTTATGGAAAACCACGTTTTTAATTTTAATATAATATTAATATAATTTTTAATATCGATATTAAAACTTTTTGTGTTAAACCTTTGATTATATACCTTTATAGATACGCAACCAATGTAATTCGTTTACGCTTAAGTTGAAGACGACTACACTAAGGGGCGCTGTGCGCCATGCGTCTAGTTTATACTAAGTTCTACGTCGCATACCTGCTACTGTTGGAAACGTACGTCATTTAGCATTTTTTGGGTAGGGACTTTAAACTCGACCTACAATAGAAACACGTGTTAACACTTAAAATCGGCGAAGACAGAATGGTATTGTACATCTTTAGGTTTTTAGTTTAGCCGCTCTTAGTTGGATTCGTCAATGGGAAACAGTTGAGAAACGGAAAAATCCCCCTTGTTTTGAGGGGCTTTTGCTCTCAATTACGGCTATTTTAAGTTTTTACGCAGATCTAAAAAAGGAAGGTATCCCGTTATTGCTTACGTCAAGATTAAATCAAGACATCCTTGAAAATATGTTTTCGGGGTGGGTACAATAAAAATCCTACGGTACGTACATTTCGGACAAATTTGCGACACATAATTAATATGAATTTAAATATAATTTCATGTTCCATCTGTCGATAGCGACCTTTCATTTAAAAAAAAATGGTCCAAATTGGTGAAGCGGTGGCCGCTGGAGGAAGGGGAGAAAAAAACCCTTTGTGCTTTTATATATGTATGGATTATATCTGACCAGGAAAGTTGTGAATCAGATAGTGACAAATCGCTCTTTTCAAATACAGTAATGCATCAAAAAAGCGATAAGAAAGGCGATGAACCGGAATGTCCTTTTACTGTAAACGTAACAATGATGACGTGCGTCACTTACAACTTTATGCTATTACCTACACCGCAGGCTATGCAATTCAAAAATTAATAAAAAAGTATAAGTGCAAAAAAATTTTGTTTTTTTAATAAACTTTTTAATATTAGTGCGCATGTATAAAGAAACTGTGTAGACATCGAGAGATGTAAGAGTAGGAAATGCGGGTGTTTGTGATAAACTTAGAAATTTAAAAAATTATTAATTAATGTTTCATGCAATAAAACCAGGGACGTAAATCGAAATAAAATAACGTTTCGCTTTTCGGTTACGGTTAAAATTTTTTAAATTTCGGTTACGTTTTCAACAATGATGACGTGCGTCACTTACAACTGTGTGCTATTACCTACACCGTAGGCTATGCAATTCAAAAATTAATAAAAAAAGTATAAGTGCAAAAAATGTATGTCGCTTTTGATCGCTTCGGACATTAATAATGTGCATAGAGAAAGAGAATTACTATACGGTTACCGGTATTTTTTGATTTTTCTCGATGAAAGGCAAAGAAAATTCTCAACGAGATTATGTGGAAAAAATTATGCTATGCAATAAAATCAAATGTTGAAATTATCAGGAAAAATTTGCGGCATTAAAAAAATTGTAGAAAAACCTGCTGCTGGGGGGTTTAATCAAAAATAAATTAGCTACGATTTTCGGCCCTTTTAAAGAACAGACTGTCTGTAAGTCGTAGTCTTTTGGTCACATCAGCCTTTCCACGAAATACCCAGATAATTATTCTAAAATGCTTAGATTGGTGACGCGTCTTGTTTGTTTTCAGTGTGTTTGTTATTTTGTTTGTGAGAGCTGCGTATTTTCAAGTATTAAGGCCGTTTGCGTTTGTAATTTAATTGTTCATTACTGTTTTATTTTATAATTATTTCTACCCGCACATTGCTTAAAGAATTTTCCTATTTGTATGTAATATTGTATAATATTTTATACGTACGTACGTGCAAGGTGTACTCAAGGAACCCAAAAAAGTGGTTTTTTAAAAATGTATGTCTGTGGGTGACGCTTCTACAGGCGAAAGTACTGGCCGATTTTGATGAAATTTAAAAGCAAGAGGTTTATCGAAAATTGTTCCAGTTAAGCTTTTCTAAATAATCCGAAACCGGAAACGGAAGTTAGATCTCTTTTTTGGGAAACGTTGTTTTTTCAAAACTAAGTTTTGAAAATTTGAGCACGGAGTCTGATAGAACAACTTAAGGCAAATTGAAAACTTTTCCGGCATTTACGTGATTTTATCAATTATCAATTAGCTTTAGTTAAAAAATATATTTTTTATTCTTTGCATATTTTTGTTAAGTTCCCAAATAGAGATGTTATAGCCATTTTTGTCCGACATCCGAATTATCAACTTTCAGTATTATAAGTTTACGTGTAACGACAGTTTCTCTTGTTTTGAATATATTTAGAACATCAGCTACCTGCTTTGGCGGTCGAACTGGCATACGTCGACCAGGACAGACCCTTCATCACAATCGACCAGCATATTATTATTTAAGAGTGTTGTTTATAACTTGTTTGGTTGACTGCTTTCTAGATCTCTTAGTACAAACAGCGCAACCTGTCGCTCACGTCTACTATTTCAAGAAATGTAATAATTCGTAAACGTTGCGGGTCTATAAGAGTATAGTCAATGGTTATACAAACTATTTCAACTTTTAACTTAAAGCAGGGACAAGTAAAAATAACAACCCTTTTCGCTGAATCCAAAAAATCATAATTCGGCTGAGGCAGCGCTCGCCACGGCGCCTTGCGGCAAACTTAGTAACTAAACGAAACGGGCTGAAATTTATATTTACGTTTTGTAGCGTTGATATGAATGGCTTAACGTGTTAAATTATGTGGTTCATAAAGCAAAAATGATTGTTGTGTGCGTCGGTGTTAAAGGGCGTAATTAATTTATTAATTTTTGCTGTATTTGTCAATGCTATTCCAAAATTGTCGACAGATAACACAAATCTATCATCTCCGCAAAAAATTTACTGAATCTAATAAAATTAGAATTAGATTTATCGTTTACCGTTTTATTCGTGCTATGTAAAATTAGTTTGGAGAGACAGCAGGTCTTACTTTTTTTTATAATACCTACACTAGAGCTAAGCATAGTTTTAAAGCCATTAATTAGCCTGCAAAAGAAGAAGTTTTAAATAACATCCCTGTTTGTTTTGATTGGTATCAATCAACAAGAATAGTTTTAGATAGCACAGAAATTGCCATGGAAAAATGTCTCACATGTAGAATCAAATTCTATTCATACTATAAAGGAAATAATACAATTATTTTATTTAATCGACGTTGCATCTTCTGGGTTAAATGAGTAAATAAGTAAAAATTTTCAAAATATGTTAAGGTACATCATTATAGAAGATTTTACCTTATATAGATAAAATTATGATTGTTATTGTAACATTAATTAATTTAGATCCACCAATATTAGGTGATGATAAATTTACAAAATAGTAATAAACCGAGGGTGTAGTATATAATATAATTTTAATTGCCTCTCGAATGAAGTTCACCGTAAAATAATTTTTAAAAAACTTTCAATTACTCTTTATAAAATTTAAAAAAAAATTCAATTATTTATATATATTTGACATAATAAAATAGTGTTGATATTGTTTATTTACAAACATTTCTGATACTACTAGTAGCAGGGCTTCCAGTTTTCAGAAAACTATAAGAAAACAAATAAAATTGCAGAAACTACATTACGTGCAACAAGGATGGGTGCCCGCTAATTTTCTAAAATAATTGTCAAAATGTACAAAATGCAATTTACTGATTATTTATTGATGTTTATAGGAATTTCGATCGCGTGCGGTGGTCGTTTTAAATTCGAAGTCCGTTGACACAATGCGGCAACCTCAGTATGATTTTCAGCATTAACGCCGCCGCACATTACCAAGTGTCCAGAATTTCCTATAGCTTGACCTTCTATGAACGCCCTTGAACCAATATTAATGTAAATTAAAATGTCAAAGAAACTTATAGAAGACATGTAAAACAGATTTTATCTCAGTAACCTTACACAGTACATCAAGCAATTATATATAGCACATTGTATTCCTTTTAAAATTACCCCGTTTCTAACCGTCATAGCACATCCACTGCAGCGCCATCTATATTCAGTTCCGCCCCCGAATATAAGGTATTCTGGAAATTAATTATTCCACTAACGAGTAAGAAACAGCTGTAATTCGGGAGGAGTTGGGACTCGAGGTAGCGTGATTCAAACACTGCTAGCAAAGCGACACAGCTGTTCTAAGAATAACACACCTTTCAAAAAGTACTTTATATTTATTTGTTTTGTTTATAGTTTTAACGATTTTTTCTTATTTGACACTAAAATATGGGATAGAAGCATATTTAATTGTATTGGATGAAGTTGGGGTACCTATTCAGATAAATTTTTTGAATGGCTAATTTATAATCGTTTTCTTTAATTAATGTATCAATAAGTTTACTATTATAACCATTACTATATGCAATTTGTTTAATAATTGAAATTTCTCTATTATAATTATTTTCATCTAAAGGGACCGTTAAGGCCCTATGTATCATGGACCCCTATGCTGCTAATTTATGTGTTTTATGATGGCAAGCATCGTTTTCAAGAATTTATTTAATGTTCTCCTACACTTACACTTTGTTTCCTCGTCTTATTTTTACCAAGCTTTTTTAAACAGGGTTTTCTTCCATGCTTTTTACTTTCCCATACTTCTACTGAAGTAAGATTATGATTTCATGCAAATTTTGGAATTTCAGATTTTAACGGAAATACGCGTTTTGGCGTCCAAGAAACCCAAAAAAGTGGTTTTTAAAAAATGTCTGTCTGTGGCTAGGTGGATGCGTTCGTTTCCCTATATCTCCGGAACCCCTTGACTGATTTTTATAAGAATCGTTACTCAGAACCGGAACTGGAAATTAGACCTGTTTTTTTTGGTATAGATTATTTTCTAAACACTTTTTTGAAATTTTTAATACCTAGAGTTGTAGTGCATCCAAAAACAAATCAAATGCTTTTTTCCAAATGCTGTATCTTCAAGACGAAGGCCGCTATGAATTTTTGAAAATTTTAACTTTAATGCCCGATTACTCAGAAACAAAATATCCAATTAATACAAACTGCCAAATTATTTGATAGCCCTTAATAAGTATAATCAAGGATGTAAAAATATTTTTAAAAATATGAAAATTGTAAATAGACATCAAAGTTTTGGCCATTTAAAAAAAATTACTCCTCAAAAACTGCCCACATCATTTTTTTTAACTTTGCCGATAGAGCTTGTAATGAACTACAAATTTGATTTTCACTAATCTCCCAAATTTTACTCTGACATCTCTGCCCTCCAAGAATTTTTGAAAAATTGGAAATTAATTTTTTATTCAAAAACGCAAACGCCAACCGTTATAAATTTTAAACAGTTTAATAGACCATTTGAAGTAGTTTATTAGCATTAACAATAATTTTCAACCATATTGAAAATTAAGAATAGAAACGATACTTTTTAATAACAATGCGGTTTCCCGAAAGTTACATGATTTTAACTACGCCTATTAATTAGCTCTAAAAATATATATATATATATATATATATATATATATATATATATATATATATATATATATATATATATATATATATATATATATATATATATATATATATATATATATATATATATATATATATATATATATATATATATATATATATATATATATATATATATATATATATATATATATATATATGTCATTCTTGCACATTTTTGATAACTTTTTAAATAAAGTTGTTATAACCATTTTTGATCAAAGGTCGTGAGCGCATTACATTACCTATTTAGCACCTTTACGTAGAACGTAACCAAGGCCTTTGGTCTGCAGCGGTCGGCTTCTATTAACTGGAGATGACTAATGTAAATTTCAATCACTTCTTGACGCGAGAATATTTAAAACGTAAATCTATGGGAAAGTACCAGCTACCTCTTTCGCCTATATTTTATGCTTCCTTTAACAAACAGACATTTTTCCATTTTAAAACACAACACCATTATTTTTTAATTTTTAGTTTTAAAAATCATAACAGCATTCTATTCCATTTTTTAAATTTCAAATACAAAAATAAAAAAAAATCGTTAATTTATCTAATTTTTGTTTATAACATCTAGGCTTCCGGGTTGGAGCCGCGTCATCGGTGCATGAACTGCCGACGTTTCGTCCTCGGTTGCACGGGACATCAGGGCTGTGGTCACTTTGGGATTTGGAACACAACTGGCGAGACCGGTGCAGGCACCGGGTTTATAAGGGACGGGTGGGTAACAAGGTGACTGTTGGGTCTGTGATTGGCTGTCGGGCTATAGCGGTTGCAGAGCGGGGCTTGGGTTTAGTCGGAAATAGACTCCAACCCGGAAGCCTGGAATGCTATTAACAACGGCCGCGGAAGCTTGCAACTTAGATTATCCAACCTCTACGGGGAGGAAATCCAGAAGAAGACCAGACATTTTGGTAACCTATGACAGAAATTGGTGAGATTTATTTGTTCTTTAACTTTTCTTATGAGATGTCGTGATAACCATGTAGTTCCTAAATTCCTTACTGTCAAACACCATATCAATACCCGTTCATCGAACCTTATTCTTCGCCGTGCTGGTTTGGCTTTGATACGGGAACGCATCAAGCAAACCAGACGGGACCTCAACAACCTGTGCTCTGAACTTTTTCATTTGCACCACGAACTCTCGCACATTCTTAACCCTTGTGACTGGGACCTCATTGACACAATAACTTCCGAACAAGCACAGACTACTCACGCACTAACTACGAAAACCCACTTAAATAAATACGATTTACTTTCTTGTAAACAAATTTCCCAACCACAAGCTATGACTCGCACACCAAGACAAAATTTCCATTCTTTCCAAAGGTCCCAATTTCGCTTTAGCACCAAAACGAATTCCTGTAGAGGAAATTGTGTGCGGTGTTGAAGCTTCTACTTCTAAATTACCTGCTCTTATAGCAGATCCCATACGTTTCGAAACCTTTAAAATTCTTAACTCTTCTAAACCACCCAAATCCAACTGCACCAAGTCCGAATCCCAAGCCCTTAAAAACCTTAAAACCAATCCTGATATTATCATATTAGCAGACAAGGTCAAACACAACGCTAACGTTGTGCTTGACCGTGAGGAGTATGATAATATCCTTTCACTACTCGACGATGACGCTTACCGCACATTATCCTCCAATCCAACATTTCGCATCGAAAAGTCCACATCGGCTCTTATAAAATCCTCTTCAATTCCAAAAGAAATTAAAAAAACTTTAATTCCCAGACATTCTCAGATACCAAGATTGTACGGACTTCCCAAAATCCACAAACCTAATATTCCTTTACGTCCCATTGTTAGTGCAATCAACTGTCCCACTTATAAACTTTCGAAATACCTTTCCAAAATTCTAAAACCTTATGTTGGCAAAACTGATTCTTTCATCCTAAATTCCAACCATTTTGTTCAATGACTTCAAAATTTGTCTATGAATCCTGAGGATATCTTAGTCAGTTTTGATGTCGAATCCCTGTTCACTAAGGTTCCTATCCCTGATTCCATTTCTTTAATCCAGGACATATTTTCCTTACACAACCAACCCACTGACTTGTCCCTCCTAGTAGAAAATTGCCTAACTTCCACTTATTTTCTATTCCGTGGACAGTATTACGAACAAGTGTTGGGTGCTGCCATGGGTTCCCCACTCTCTCCTGTCGTTGCTAACATTTTTATGGAAGCATTCGAACAGGAAGCCCTAGACTCTGCACCTTTAAAATCTAAATGTTGGTTCAGATACGTCGATGATACCTTCGTTATCTGGCCTCATGGACGGGATTCCCTTTCCGACTTTCTGTCACACCTAAATTCCCAACATGCTAGCATCCATTTTACTATGGAGATTGAATCCAATGACAACCTTCCCTTCCTCGACGTCCTAGTGAGTTGTCGCCCTGACGGCAAACTAGGACATTCCGTGTACCGCAAACCTACACACACAGACCGCTACCTAAACACACATTCCCATCATCATCCCGCCCAGAAACGTTCTGTCATCAATTCCTTAGTTAACCGAGCCTTTGCCATTTCTGAACCATCCTACCTGAAAGACGAACTCAACCACATTACGACTGTCCTTTCCCAAAATAGCTACAACCGAGGACGAAACGTCGGCAGTTCATGCACCGATGACGCGGCTCAAACCTGAAAGCCTAGATGTTATTAACAACGGCCGTGGAAGCCTGCAACTTAGATTAATTTTTGTTTACTTCTCATGTCATTAAATCTATTAGCTGTTATACGTAATAACTGTTTTTTTAAACACTTCTAGAATTAAATTTGCCAAGTTGCCTATAAAACATATTACCGACCCGAGCCATAAAAACTCCAACTTTGAACTATACAGTCTAAGTGCTCCTAACCCATGCCGATGCCGACCAATGGGCAAAGGTGCTAAATGTAAGATTTTAATGCCAAGAGTAAGCAAACAACAACTGCTTTGTAACAACGTTCATCGTTGCTTAGGCTTGCCTGAAAAGATTGCTATTTGCGACATTACTTCTGCACCTTGCTGTACATATTACCGCTTACTGACACGAAATGAATCACAAATCGAAATGAGATTTGCGTAAAATAGTTACCAAGTCCAAGCCATGCATTCAGTAACCATTACAAGTTGTTATCCTATAAGAAGTACAGAAAAACCATTTCATAATTTATTAATTCTAGAAAATTCTCGTATGGGCGATTTCAAAAAACACTGTATTTTCCCGTAATTCATACATAATCATATACAGGGTGATTTTGGGAACCGGGCCGCTATTGCCAACTTTTTTATTTTTAAAGATACGAAGTTGGTTAAATTAGGAAAAATGTGTAACTTTTTCTTCTGGTTACGATGGTAAAAACGAAAAAACAATTGCGCATCGCATTTTCGAGTTATTTGTTAAAATGACTTTTTTTTTAAACGGAACGCCCTGTTTGTTTTTAAATTTTTGAATTGCAAATTTTATTCTCTTAAAAAAAGTATGGGCTCAAACTATGATTATAATAACAAATAACGCCATATTTTAACTTTTAATCGTTTAATAACATAATCGTAACAGCCATGAAACAAAAGCTACTTGTTTTATAATATAAGTCAAAATATCATTAAATTAATATGTATAAGAGTAATTATTATAGTAACTGCTCTTATTGGGCACCATCATTATCTAGACAGCCATATTTTAACTTCTAATACTTTAATAACATCATCGCAACAGCCGTGAAACAAAAAGTAGAATTTGCTTGTTTTGTTGTTTCTATTTTGACATTTAGCAGTTGTGCTAATTTTATTTAACATTTAAGATGAATAATTTTACTCAAAACACAATGCCGTTGTAGATCTTAATTTTTCCTTCGTTGTAATTCTACCATCAGGATGGTGCACCCCACATAACGCTGGTATAGTAGGTACCTACTTAAATAATCAGTTTGGAACCCAATGGTTGGAACATATGGGCATGTACGTTGGCCCTCACGGGCGCCTAACATGAATTGCTAGATTTTTTTCTTTGAAAATATCTACAGGATAATATTTATTAAGATAGATACAATGGTGTAGAGATTTAGTCGAATCCATCACAAATGCATTGTAAACATTGACCACGGAATGCTATGTTGAGCTTCGAATAATGTAGTTCAAGAATTTACTGCTGTCTAGTGTCTAGTGTCCAGTTTGAACAGTTACTATAATAATTACTCTTATACATATTAGTTTAATGATATTTTGACCTATACCATGGCTGTTACGATTATGTTATTAAAGCATTAAAAGTTAAAATATGGCGTTAGTTGTTAATTTAATCGTAGTTTGACCTTACACTTTTTTAAAGAGAATAAAATGTGCAATTCAAAAATATAAAAAAATACAGGGTGTTCAATTTAAAAAAAAAGTCATTTTAACAAATAACTTGAAAACGCGATGCGCAATTGTTTTTTCGTTTTCACCATCATAACCAAAAGAAAAAGTTCCACTTTTTTCCTAACTTAGCCAACTTTGTATCTTTAAAAATAAAAAAGTTGGCAATAGTGGCCCGGTTCCCAAAATCACCCTGTATGTGGTAATTCATATAGTTAAATATTAAAAAAATCTTTTTTACTTTCCATTTTGACAGCTTTTTGATTACTTAAACATTAATAAATCATAATATTATGAGTATAGCAAGGCTCCAAGACCTACTGTGGACCCCCAACCAAATATTTGCAATTGAAAAAAGTTCAGTAGGTATTGCTTTTTTTTTCAATTTTTATGCAGGACCAGTCTATAATCTATGGTTTAACGCCTTGAAAAACGACTTAAACTAGTACTTTACAGCCTTAGGGTGCTAAAATGTATTTTAACGCCCTGGGGCTTTTTGTTTACAAAGTTATTTCTGTTTAATAATAGTATATTACACTATTAGGTTGGTAAGTGCATTATAACATAATCAAGGAGAAGTAAAATTGAGACCTGGAGGGTCGAGATTTTTCATCCGTGATTCTGTCAGGCACTTAACAACCATGTAGAGTATAACGTTTTTCGCACAAACGTATTTGCAAAATAAAACAACAAAAATTTGAATTGTTTCTGATTTAATTATCTTGACAAGAGTATTTTCAAAGCATGGGTGGCGTGTAACTATTACTGAATACTTACAGCATTAGTGCTGTTAATAGAAATAGAACAACACTGTTTTTTCTTTGTTTCTATGGAGACTAGCAACAGTGTTGTATATTCACTTTACAGCTTGTGTCAACAATGACAGTAGATACATATAACAACAAGATTGTGCGAAAATTAAGTTTAAATTTACTACAATGATTACATCAACTGTTTTTATCTTTTGAATATTAAAATTATACAATCGTGCAAACAATTTTGTAGATACTTCGGGCGTAATTAGAGTTTTCAACGCTAGTCTAGTAATCATGCCTGGGACCGAAAAAGCCTGTTTATGACCTTGATGCATAAATAACTACAGCTTAACACGTTGACTACATTACGTATCCCCCGCAGCATGTATGGCTCATAACTTCGAGACGAAACTAAATTGCTCATTATTTGGTCATCTGTTGTTACAAACACATGCTGTAGAAATGTCATTGTTCAACATATTTTGACGTTACAAATATATATTTAATGTCTTATTTTGATTGCTTTTTTCACAAATTAATTTACTTTATATAAAATTTGAATTTTATTATTATTATTGTCAATATAAAAATAAAACTGATTGTCCTTCATGTGCAGTTCTGATCCGCCGAGGCATGTACAGTTGAAAACTTACGAAAATTGTACACTATATTAGAGCCTCTGCAATAAGAATACTAAATACTTTCGGTTTTCATCATTAGATGGCCCCACAAAATTGAAACTGCGTACATGCCTCCGAGGATATGTATCGCACAAAATAAAAGTTTTGGTAGGTACATATCTCTCCTGGATATGTATCACAAACAAATCAAACTTAGAATTTTTGCTCCCGTAATCAACTTGTTAATGATGCAGCTGTCAAATCTGGAAATTCTGTGTAGAAAACAATCCATTATTAACTTTTTTGCCAGCATCGGTATTGTAGTAGTATGCACATTTGCCTTTGGTTCAAATAGATCAGGTTCAATCTCCGAGGCCGGTAAAATGCATTAGGTACATGCTTTTTTATCCTGGTGCCATCTGTCGCAAGCGATATTTTATTCTGAAAATTAAATAATCAATACATTGCACATAAAATAAAGAAGTAATATTTGTTAAAAATATTGTTACAGCAAATTGCTTCATGCAGAGATAAATTCAGTCCTAAAAATACCCATTGTGCATTTCATAATTAAAGTGCAGTGTGGCAGGCATAGGTTAATGTTTATTTATAAATTCTAGCTTTACCTCCTTGAAGTCTATATTTATTGATTATAGGTATATAAAATACTTAATTACTTCAACAATATTTATTTACTTTAACCTTGTACCTATTTCGGCATGTTTACATGCCATTGTCAAAGGTTATATTAGAAAGTAAACAGTTAGTGTTGTTATAACAATAGAACTTGGTGACTTGATCTCGGTAATTGTCCGCAGATGAATTGATTTCTTATTCCAAAATATCCAATAGAGGAGAATTTAAGAGATCAATTTGATCATTCATTAACGGTACAGTTTTTAAATGTTTTTGAATTTCAAAAGCTTCTAGTATATCTAATTTACGTTTATCATCACAAAAGTGTAAACATTTTATAGTGTTATTAGATGTCATTGAATGATTTTGTTCTAGTAAGTGTTTAGCGTAATTGGATTTATGTGGGTGTTTGTATTTGTAACAACATACGTGTTCTTTATACCTAATATAAAAATTTCTAATTGTCTGGCCTATATAAACCCAATTACAATGCGAACAATTTAATTTGTAAATGCCTGATTTTAGCAAATCATCTGTTTTTGATTTTGCATTAAACAAAGTGTTTAAGATGTTTCTAGTTGTTTTAAAACTTACTTTATATTTATTTGTTTGGTTTATAATTTCAGCAATTTTTTCTGATTTGTCACCAAAATATGGGATTGAGGCATATTTAATTGTATCGGATGAAGTTGGAGTATTCGGATACATTTTTTGAATGGCTAATTTATAATCTTTTTCTTTAATTAATGTATCAATAAGTTTAGTATTATAACCATTACTATATGCAATTTGTTTAATAATTGAAATTTCTCTATTATAATTAACTTCATCTAAAGGGACCGTCAAAGCCCTATGTATCAGGGACCTGTATGCTGCTAATTTATGTGCTTTATGATGACAAGAACCGTGTGGTATTGTAATGTCTGTTTGTGTAGGTCTTCTATAAACCGAGTATTCAAATTTATTAGTTAAACTAATTTGTATGTTTAATGTATTTCTTATACGAGAAACTTCTACATTACAGCTACTTCTGTAAATTAGAGTGTAGGGTTATATTTGCTTAAATTAAACGGATTTGCAAAAATTAGCTTTAACAATGTACGTTTTACCTCTTATGCCATACAATAGGAATTACTTTTATTCAAATTAAGTTTTAGAGTAACTTTCACAGCACTGTAAATAAGTTAAACCTAGACTGCACTTTAGTATAAAACACACTATACAAGGTTTTTCAGGAAAGTTGAACTATATGCAAAATGCATGGGACATTATAGTTTTCCAGATTTTATGTCCCCAAGATACTTTGGCTAAGAATTTAAACTGTATTACTGTTGTTAGCTGTTACTAGTGCCGTTTAGTTCATCATTATCAGCTCCTCATCTACCGACAGGTGTAGAGGGTGCCGTTTAGTTAAAAAATAATAATTCTTACATTTAAAAGTAAGCAAAACCTAGTAAATTCAACATGTGTCATTTTAATTCGAGAGTAATAACAATGCTTTCTATTGTCTTGGTAGTGCCATCGTCAAGGTTGGTGGCTTTTTATGCAGAATTCCCGGGTTCTAATCCCGAGCAGGTCAAAATTTGTTTGTTGTTTATTTAAAATTCGCACAAGTTATACAATCAAATGGTAAAGAGAACACAATTTGTACAGTAAATTGTAATCTTAATACGTCAAATAATGAAATAATTAAATTGATTATTATAACATAATTAAACATTAAAACTTTAGTTATGCAAAGATTAAAACAGTGTAAAAAATAATTAAATAACAACATTAAAAGTTTAACCCTGAGTGAATGTGATCAAGCCTCGACACTGGCAGTATGTATGTATGTAAAAGTTTTAAAAAGGTTTGTCCTCGCCGGGTATTCTGCATAATAGATATCAACCTTAAGCATGGCGCTATCGTGACAATAGAAAGCGTTGAATTTATTAATATTTAATTAAATTTTTGCCTAATTTTAAATATAAAAATTATTGTTTTTTGACTAAACGACACTAATAACAGCTAATAACAATAATAGTTTAAATTCCTAGCCAAAGTATCCTGGGGACATGAAATCTGGAAAAATAAAATTTCCCATGCATTTTGCAAATAGTTCAACTTTCCTGAAAAACCCTGTATGTTTATTACTCGGTACCTATACATAGAAGTAATTTACAAATTTTTTAATTATGAAGAAATTTATCACTAAGTAAATACTAAACATTTTTTTCACTGCCTATGTCTCTTTTCACTTACTGCTTTGCTGAATTATAAGTTTATTTTTCTGTCTAGTAACTTTGGCTTGAGGTGGTGTTATGGCTGCTTGTAGCTGTCGTGGAACCGTTTCATGTCTTGCATATCTACTAGTAAATCTAGCTATAAAACTTCCTTTGTCCACCTGTTTGTCTAACCCCTGGGAAACTTTAAATGCTAATGCAGCTTGTTTTGATCTTTCTACAACACGAGATGATACACATTCACCATCAGAACTTTCACCGTTAGCCAAATAACGCATCATTAACTGCAATTTATTCTCATGTTGTTGTTGCAATGACAGTATTCGATGTTCGGTTTCTGAACGGACACGCTGCAAGGTGTGATTGAAACTTTGTATTCGACCAAGAAGATTTTCGTTTTGAGATTCAACTTCTAGCATTTGGTGTTCAAGCTTTTTAGTAGTGCTTTGTAAATCAATAACCTTTTCAAAGTATTTTTTTAAAAGAACTCGAATTTCATTTTCATTTAGTTTCGTAATTTGTTCCATCAGCATTCTAGCTACTTTATCTTCTTGTTCTAAATTAGTTTCACTTACACAGTTACATATTCTTTGGTTTTTGTATTCAATAGCTATATCCACTGCTTCAATTGCTTCTTCACATTGTAAGAGTTTGCGTTCTTCGAATTCATTTAATAACCTTCTGTTGTGTGATTGAGTATCCATTTTATATATTTGTTCTAATAAAAAATCTCGTGTTTTACGAAGCTCTTTTATTTCATGTTTCAAATTTCCTACATCTTCATTGACATTAATATTATCTACTTCAGTAATAAACTTATTTATCAAGTAATTATGGGAGCAAGATACTTGTGTATCTGGTTTTATAATTGAGTTATTTTTATATTTATTCTCTTCACTTTTTAACAAAACACAGTCAGGCCTAGTACGCTTCTGATCCCGCTTTAATTCATTTTCCAAACTGAGTTTGCATCTTGCTTCTTTCTGTTTGTATCTTTTCAATTTTTCCAGCTGTTTCCTCGAACTACATAAACTATTTTCTAATTCCACAATTTTTCGACTGTCATCTTCAGTAATGCCTTTTATGAGTTCAGCATCGTGCAGTTTTTGTGCAATTTCATTTATTTCCAAATGATACTTTTGTTCCATGTCATTATTTTTTTCAGATTTAGCCTGTAACAACTTTGAATGAGCGACATATTGATCACTTTGCAATTTTTGGTATTGTTGTTTTAATTTATCGCGAACATTCATTTTAGTATTTTTATGCCTGAGCAAATGTTGCACTAACTTCTCTTTCATTTGAATTGTTACTTCCAATTCACCAATCTGGTGTTCACAACTTTCTATCTCTGAACATATCTGCTTAAATATTTTTTGCTTTACTTCGTAACTCAATCCTTCTCTTTTTATATTTACCTTGATGTCTAGGTTTTGATCTGGAGATGTTCCTTCTTCAGTTTTAGAGGAAGAATTCATACATAAAGGAGTAAATTCCTCTGCTGAATGTATACTAACACGACGCCCTCGGGCACCCTTAAGGTGATATTCACTATGGGAAGAGCTGTTATTACTTTCTTTTGTAGTTGTAATGGAATTGTAACGCTTATTAGCTGTAGATACAAGATTATCTGTTGTTATACTAAAATTTTGCATTAAATCTTCAAAGTGTTGTAGAGTTGTATGATCATCTTCACATGGAATCTCACTTTCTTCGCTTATTAGACTGTCATGGTTATCTTCAATTTCTTCTTCTATTCTTTCTAAAGACCGGTGGGGTTCAGACGATTCACTTATGCAGTCTTTACATTCCTGTTTTAACGTCAGCCACTGCGATATCTGTTCCATTTGATTTTTTGATAAACTACTATTAAAAATCAAGTTCTTAAACAAACATTCTGCATTCGAAACTAATTTAAACAGTTGATTAGCTGCAAACTGTAAGGCAAACAAATCCATATTTTCATATTCCATTTCAAATGTTGTGTATGAATTAACTGTTACATAATTTTTAACCATTTGAGCTCTCATTGCAAATTGCAAAGTATAAAAAGTTTCCATAAAATCAATTAAAAGGGGTGATACACAACAAATAAGCAATGTTTTTGCCCGCCCTCCAAATGAATCTTTCAGTAACATCGTAAGAGCAGATTGGTTATAAGGAATCACATTATTCGAATTATAAATGGCATTAAAGGGTTCAGATAATGCCCAAATACATTGCTGTAAAGTGAGAAGACCGGTATCAGTTGGTACACTTTGCGCCAATCCATTGCTGTCAGTTAAAAGCATTTTTTTGCAACTTTGTAAGTCTATAAAACTAGCAGTAGATATTCTGTGTTGTACCGTTGCACCAATGACCCACTGTTGTTCAAGTGTGATAGTAAAAAGCGTGTGTGAGCACTGTGGTACTATGTTTGATATTCCTAACTGCAAAAGTTCAAACGCCTCACCTACACTGGAACATTCCACACTTCCGGCCCCTAACAGATCCTGTACATTTTCACCACAAATTTGAGTCCACGTAACATGTATTAAATAATTTCTATCACTGTTCTGACATACATTAGCAAAAATTTCACGTAAAAATCTAGGTATAATACCGTATTCACTCTCACTTAAAGCACAATTCAAACCAGGGCCCAAAATAGTGTACGATTTTCCTGAACCGGACTGGCCAAATGTCACAACAGATACATCACACCCTTCAAATAAATAATTTATTAGTGGTGTAACTGTGGTCGCAAATAGTGCGCTTTGTGTGCAATCGTTTGGCAGGGCATAATTAACGGGATAAGATTGTGTATTGCCAAGCTCAATTGTATTACTGTATGCATTTGGTTTCACGCATAGCACTTCACTGGTACAAAAAACTGGACTGACCCGTACTGCAATTTCTACATTCGTCTCCATTGTAATTCTTAGTCACTTATTAATATTTACTCGTTTTGTTAAAAGTGTACTAAACTACTGCCTGACCAATATATAACCTCAAAAACCTAAGTTATAACCACAGAACATAGACCTTGTTATAACCACAAAACAATATGGTTGCGTTCAGCAAATGCAGCAGAAGAGATGCTGAGATAGCAATGTCGTGACAAACCTTGCAATAGTAGACTAATTATGCATATAGTCCCCACTTCCAAAAAGTGTACCTAAAAAGCAGCCGTTTTAGAAGTCTCGTTTAGTATTCTTTTGGTGTAATAAGTTTCTAAACATTGCCTTCTTGAGCACGTTGGTAAAAAAATTAGCTGAGACACAAACTATAGTTGATATGTCAAATTGTCAAACATGGTTATGTAACCACTAAGCACGGATATATATATAACTGGATGCCTGACTGTTTAGTCGCTATGCATACTGGAAGTGAAGCCGGTCTGACGTCATGGCGGCCATGTTAGTTGTGGGCATATATTTAAATTTGTTCAAGTAACGCATTAGAATTTAAACTATTTTATAGAATTTCTCTGCAGTAATAGTTAGTTTTTTTTATGCTACCTGTTATGTAATGTAAAACTCAGTTCCTATGGATGCGAATTCGCGAGAAATTTTCTGTGGAAGCGTTCCTGTTGGTTTGGATTAATTAATTTTTAAGTTGCGCGAAATTTTCGCGAATTTTTATTTCTGCGACATTTTAAGAAATTTGCAGCAAAAATTGTGATGTTATTCTTGTCAGAAACTATTATATTAATTTTATAAGTATTCTTCATATACAAGAATAACAAAAATCATGATATTTTGGCAATGAAATACATATTTCCATAATGTAAAATATATTTTAATAAGTATTAATAAAACTAGATACAATAAAATATTATAATAAAATACAATTTTACAAATTATTATAAATGATTAAGATTGTCCGTTATTCGTTATTAAATAAAATTAATTTATTCAGTTGTTGACGTTTGCTAACTGGTTTCATAATTTCATTGGTATAAAATTTACCAAACGAAAAAAATTTAATTTTAAGGTATCTTTTGACAACAGATTTTATTAATTGTAGTTTGTGAGGAACTTCAAATGCTATTTCGGTGAAATTACATTCATAATGATTAGTAAATATAGTACCATCAAGTGCAAACCTGTTTACAACTTTATTTAAAATTGTTTTATCTAAATTTACTTTATTAATATTTGAAGCATTGTTAGTAACAATCATAAATTCGTTTTCTGATTCAGATACGATTTTAAAGACACTTACTGATGCAGATACAAGACCTCCTCTATTAATTGTGTCTACGTATCTGGTATAAGGACCTGCATGTGCGTAATTATGTTCATTGGTATCTTTTGTCAGCATATTGGCACAGTTAACACAATTTATAGAACTAACGATTTTTTTCACTATATAACCACATATGTAAAACAACACATTATCTTTTACTACTTTCAGCTTTGGACTTCGATTAGAAAATTAATAATCATTTGGCGACCAATTGCGTTATTCTTCGATTTCTCCTTCTCACTTTTTGATTGAGCATTTTTATTTTTTTGCGAAGGTGTACTGTCATTGGACTTGGTTCCAACTTTATTCTTTTTGAAGTAGATGCTTCTGAATCTAATTCCACTTCAATATTGGGTTGCTGCTTTGGGGGAGACACATCACGAACATTAATAGTTGGTTTTTTCCTTATCCTCGGTTTCGGAGGCTGCTTTTGAAGGTGTGCGGGAAATGCTTTAAAAATAGAAGGCACAGCATCTTCTTTCAAATATGGAACATTCATTCCTGGTCCACAATAATCCTCGGGTTTAAAATGCTCGCTACAAATTCTGGAATACTTTGTAGGTGTCCAATTATCCCTGTGTAGTGCATTCATCCACTTCTTAAGTTTATTTTCGTTTTTTAGTGGAAACCTGCGATAAATTATTTAATTAATTTATTATATTACTTATATATTTAGTACTTACGAGAAGAATTGCAAAGAGGTCCCTTTTGTATGTCGATTTGTACAACCAACTGCCACACATGATTGCGGCATTTTTAAGTTGATTATCACCACTAACTAGTCCCAATACTAATAAATAAATAATATTAATATATGTTAGCAACGGTGGGAATTAAAAATATACATAAGACACTTAAAATATTTTAATAAAAACTAGGAAACACCCATAAGCACAACGTTAGTTGACAATGTTTTGCCCACAACTAACATGGCCGCCGTGACGTCAGACCTGCTTCACTACCGCATGCGTGTGTCGGGCATCCAGTTCTTATTATATATCCGTGCCACTAAGTAAGTAAGTAAATGCCCATTTTGCAGCCACAGATTGTCTAGTTAACTATTATTATGCAATGCATTTCTTACACTTCTTGTAGGTGCGTATAGAAAGTTGGTTTATGAATTAAGATTTGACACGTAGTAAAGATACAAACCATTTTACTTGTTGTAAGAGCAAGCAATGTGCTGTGAAGGGAGTACGAGACTAGTAAGATGGCCGACTTGGGT
>OY284488.1:12906418-12932860 GCA_958336395.1 Ctenicera cuprea
GTGGAAAATCCGTTAAAGGCACAGATAAATCATAACCTGCTGCTGTCTCTTCAAGCTCTGATTCTTGGTTAAAAGATGGAATTGAAGAGCCCGTTTCTAATTCGGAGGCAGAAGGAGTACGCGGACCCTCGCGCATAGGTGTAGATAATAAGTCCTTGTTCACCTCGAATTGTGGCTTCGCATCAGATTGTTCAAGATAAACTGTTTGGAAGTCCACTTCCATGTTCGAAAAGGTATGAGTTGCAACTACTGGTATGATGGAAACATCATCCATCGATATAAAGGAACCAACTTGCGGAATAGGGGGTAAATTGTCAACTTCGCTTTCTTGTATTTCCATAGGAATCTCTAGATAGTCGGCTTTATCATTTCCATTTAGCCCGTTGTTTTCCAAAAGTTTTAATTCATTCATAATTACGTCCATATTTATTCCATAAGTCTGCAATTTAGGTCCAATCTACTTTAAAATTTTTTCGGTCGATCTATAGTCTTCGAAGGTAATTATGTCAACAGGTGGGGGAAGTTGGCTCGGAATACTTCGTCTTTCCAATGCATTCTGGACGCATTTTGTGTAATCAGCTTCATCTGGATCTAAAGGGAAAAGGTCACATTTTCTGAAGCCATTTTTTATTGAATCTGACATATCAGAAGCTGCTAACGTTTCCTCGAAGAGACGGCAAAAATTTGTTTTTGTAACTGAACTATTTGTGTTTTCGGGTTTGCTTTGCCAATTGCGAATTGTATTTTTCCACTCTTGTTTTAACGGCCGAAATACACTTACATCCGCGGGTTGTAGCATGTGGGTAGTATTTGGCGGAAGAGCATACAAAATTATTTGGTTTTTTTCACAAAACTCGCTCAGTGGCAAAGTCATATGGGACCTGTGCCCATCAATGAAAAGGATAACGGTTTTTTTATATAGTTAGAAATCACATTCGTTTTTGTAAAGAGGACGACAGAATAGAGATAGTCATTTGTAGCTTGCAAATACAGAAAAAGGACGAAACAGTTATTGACATTATACCCGGTTTTTAACCACCACTTGTTAATTTTTTGGTTTACGACGAGAAGGCATCTGAAACCAACCAACAGAAAAAAAATTAGGGCCGGCCGATAGGTAACTAGCCCCATTTTTGACCGCGCAAAAATGCACAAAAATTAAGTGACCGAAAACTCACTCATTTAAAACCCTTTCTCGGCCTCATAAACTGGGAGAGAAAAATAAATGTGACAATCCCCTACTTCCGCGGCCGAAAACTGGATAATATATCACATTCGTTTTTGTAAAGAGGACGACAGAATAGAGATAGTCATTTGTAGCTTGCAAATACAGAAAAAGGACGAAACAGTTATTGACATTATACCCGGTTTTCGGCCATGCCGGCCGAGAACAGGATTTTGAATTTATTTTGTTCCTGTTCCCGGACATTGTTTTTTTAACCTAAACGCAACAATAACGACTTTAATTCTATTTTAAAACATAGTTTGAAGATTATTTAATCGATCCGTCAGCTAACATGCATGCATATAACATTATGAAAACCCTCCACACCTTCTACAGAATGTCACTCCACTAACACTTTTTACATAAAACAATTAACTTGCCGCACAAACCGTTACGCTACCATTTTGAAACAAATCTCATTGGTTCGTACTTTTTCCACCAGATAGAGCGATATTCAAATTTAATGAAATAATAGTGGCCGAGAACAGGCATGGTGTTCATTTAAACTGTTCGTTTCTGGTTTTACTATTATTGAATTTTATATCCTTTAGTGGCTGAGAACCAGCAAAGGCTGGAAACAGGCGAATTCACCCTAATTGTAAACCATTTATTTTGTATCAATCTGCATTCAGCAGACTGAACTGTTGACTAAAATTCTGCGATGCATATGAGACAAAAAGATTATTCTGTATTAATGTTCCAGCTTTACTTTGTATCGATATTAAATAAAGTACTTTATAACCTGGACAATAATTATTTATTTTAACCGTATTCGTATTTCGACATATTTACATGCTTTTATCAAAGGTAATATTAAAAACTAAACAGTTAGTTGGTGTTGCTATAGGAACAATAGAACTTGGTGACTTGATCTTGCTTATCAGTGTTTCCATATGATTTGATTTCTCATTCCAAAACGTCCAATAAGGGTGAATTTAAGAGATCAATTTGCTCATTCATTAAAGGTACAGTTTAAAAACGTCAGAGAATTTCAAATGCTTCTAGTAGGTATATCTAATTTACGTTTATCATCACAAAGGTGTAAAAATTTTATAGTGTTATTAGATGTCATTAAATGATTGTGTTCTAATAAGTGTTTAGCATAATTGGATTTATGTGGGTGTTCATATTTGTAGCAACGTACGTGTTCTTTATACCTAATCAAAATTTCTAATTGTCTGCCCTATATAAACCAAATTACAATGTGAGCAGTTTAATTTGTAAATGCCTGATTTAAGCAAATCATCTGTTTTTTCTTTTGTGTTAAACATAGTGTTTAAAATGTTTTTATTTATCTTAAAAATTACTTTACATTTATTAGTTTTATTTATAATTTTAGCAATTTTTCCGATTTATCGCCAAAATATGGAATCGAAGCATATTTATTTGTATTGGATGAAGTATTTGGGTAAATTTTTAGAATAGCTAATTTATAATCTTTTCCTAAAAGATTATAAAATTAAAAAATTTATCCAAATACTTCTTCCGATACAATTAAATATGCTGCGATTCGATATTTTGGCCAGAAAGTGGAAAAAACGCTAAAATTATATATAAAAATAATAAATGTAAAATACGGATGTAACAGATAGTATCCGGTTATTTGGTTATCCGGCCAGATATTAGGCAGGGTCGGATAAATATATGTATCCGGCCGGTTTTGCATTCAAAACCAATAGAAAGTAGTGTAAGTGCATAAAATTATAAAATAAATAACTTTTGAATTATCTATATGCCATTTGTTAACGTTTATTGACACTTTTGACTATTGTTAAAGGTAACATGGAGCTTACCTTTAACAATAGTCAAAAGTGTCAATGTATATTTTAAGCGATTGAAGAGTGGAGATTTAGAACCTTTTTTTCAATCTTTTTATATGATGCATTTCTCAAGTAGACTAGTAGCTTTGGTTTCATTACTGGAAATAATTTAAAATATTTCCAGACTCTTGTATTTATATATATAAACTTTGTTTAATTGTTATTGTTTAGTGTTCGCTTTGCATACGGCTTCACTAGCCAAAAGCGCACGACCGCACCCTTATTTACTTGCTACAACCCTTTCTTGCACTTATAAACGAGTTCAAGGATGTCTTATGTATGGCCAAATGCTGTCCGGCGCCAAATATCCGTTATTGGGCTATTGCTTTGGGCCCGATATCCGTTATTCAGCTTTCTTAAAAATTCACTATCTTTTACATCCCTAATGAAAGTAATTTTTTAGGTAAATAAATACATTTTAAACACTTTGTTTAATGCAAAAGAAAAAACAGATGATGTGCTAAAATTAGGCATTTACAAATTATTGCTCACATTGTAATTTGGGTTATGTAGGCCAGACAATTAGAAATTTTGATATTAGGTACAAAGAACACGTACGTTGTTACAAATATAAACACACACATAAATTCAATTATGCTAAACACTCATTAGATAGAACACAACATGTTGAAATACATACAAGGTTAAAATAAATAATAATTGTTAAAGTTATAAAGTATTTTATTAAATATCAAAAGATTATTCAACTGTTCCCTGTGATTGCTACGCATTTTTTGAAGCATACAGTATGCTACCTTGCTACTGTTATGATATTATAAACAGGTGAGCATTATGCATCCAGCAGACAAGGAGCAGTATATAAACGTATTATATTTTTTATCTATGGTGGTGATGCTGCTACCTAGTATCGCTCACAGCTTCTGAATGCAGCCTTTGATAGGGCAACAACGAGGCATAAGGAAACTGCAAAATTCAGCTAAATATACGATAGTATATTATAAACTTTAGACATTTTTTATACACCAGTTGTAAACGAAATAAGATAATGAAATCAAACTTGAGGATATTTAATTGTTCAGAAAAGCGTATTATATGATGAATAACTTAAAATTCTCTACTCAACTGTTTCATCAAATTTGAAATTGGCTTATAAATGAGGAAGAAACATGCCATTGTTGTTCTGCAGGAAGATGACAAGAAATCAACATTTATGTTAGCAATCTTTTAACACTAGGAGTTGCATATTATTGGAAAAATGTTATAGTAAATTTGTAGTACAAAATTGAAATTATATTAGAACAATAGTCACAATATTTTTGAAATTTATCACAATTTTCTTGTATTCTTACACAGTTTAAAATCCCTTCTGATGATGCCTTTAAATCACAATGCTAAATAAAACAATTGCAGGAAAAAAATCGTTTTTCTACCACTATTTTAGAATATAAACATTCTGATACAATTTTTAATTATGGAATAACAATATTCTTACACTTGTTATAGAATATTTCGTTCTAACTCTTGTTATAGAATGCGTACTAGTAGCGATGTCTTATTATCAAATAAACTTACGGAGTTCGACTGACGCTTAGAAATCTACTTGAGGCATACCTTTTCTTTTATTTATTAGTGTAATTTATTGAAAAATATTTTTTTCAATTTCCATTTCGAGGCTTTGTAAACTTTGAACGATAATTGTTTTATATCTGACGATTTTGTCATGGAGGAGCTTTTTAAGTGATTTATGTCGATATTCCATTTAGTTTTCGAGTAAATTGACGTGAAGATATAGTATAGCAATTGGTGAAAAATCATACGAAAGTCAACTCTCAGCTTTATCACAGCAGAAAAAGTTATAAAAATTCTAAGACCAGTTTTTCTATATCTTTTTGGTAGTTTCTCAAACTTTTAGGTCATTCTGAGAATTTTCAGAATTTGAAAAATATGGTTACACTATGACACTCTTCGGGCTATCTAATAGCTCGATATTTATATTGATCTTTGTATAAACGAACTTTAACGTTGAAATTTAAGAAAATCGTCGCCGCCGCTGTTCGAAATCCAGATCGTTTGAAAAAAAACATTTGGGTCGTACGTATGTTTTAGCTAGTTTTAGCTATGTATAATGTCTAATTTCTCGTTCCCCATTTATTTTTGTAAGGGCTTATTTTCCCGATAAACTTTTGAAGCACATCTACATTTAAAAAAGGTTGAAAGATGTCGTACATTTTATAGATCTAAATACTGTCCGTTTTTGATAGGCAATTGGTCTGTTAACAAATTAGTAAATCGCCATCAAGTTTACCACCAAACGGATAAATTCATAGTTTATTAAAAAAACAACAGTTTTTAACTCATTATTTTATTTCAGGATTAGAATTTCAAGCACAACAATATGAATTTGTTTGTCTATAAGTATTATTATACTAAGGATTTAATTCACACCCAGCCTTTGTTTAGTAGAACATCTTTGTGTCGTGCAAGTAATTCGTCACATTCGTGTTTCTTAAAGGCAATTTTCTTTTTGATATTGGCGAAAACAGTTTATTACTAATTTTTTTTCTATATCGGACCATCGAACGCGACCACTTATTTTTTTGCCGGATTTCTTCGTTCTCAAGATATTAAAATAACAACATTAAAACAAAATTTGATTACTACCTAGAAAAATTTTACATGCGCCAGCCGTAAGAAATAAATTTTTTCATTTTAAAAATCATTAGTAAAAACATAGTTTATTCAAATAAACAATTCTTAACTCTTCAACAGGTTATTTATTTTAGCCTTGAAACGTATTTCGACATGTTGATATGTCTTTTTCAGAGACAAGATGAAAAATAAACAGTTGGTGTTGCTATAGGAACGATACATCTTCATAACTTGATTTTGGCTTTCTATACCTGCATCCAGATGACTTGATTTCTTATTCCAAAACGTCCAATAATAGTGAATGTAAGAGATCAATTTGCTCATTCATTAAAGGCGCAGATTTGAAATGTTTGTGAATTTCAAATGCTTGTAGTATATCTAACTTACGTTTATCGCTACAAAAGTGTAAAAATTGTATAGTGTTATTAGATGCAATTGAACGATTGTGTTCTAATAAGAATGACTGATTTTAGTAAATTATCTGTTTTTTCTTTAGCATTAAACAACGTGTTTAAAATTTTTTTTGGCTAAGACCAGTTTTTCTATATCTTTTTGGTAGTTTCTCAAACTTTTAGGTAGTGAATTTTGTGACGTAGATGTAATTTTTTTTTCTTTTTTTCTTCTCCAAATGGGGTGAGAAGGTTAAAAGTAGTAAAATAAAGAACACAAAGTCTTCCCCATAAATATTTTATTTTTTAATTTTAATCTAAGTTGACGGATAAAGCGCTTTTAGGTAGTGTTATTCTGAGAGTTTTAAGATTTTGAAGAAATTAAGAATATGATTACACTATGACACTCTTCGGACTATCTTATAGCTTGATATTTATATTGATCTTTGTATACACAAACTTTAACGTTGAAATCAAAACTTAGGATCTTTAATAGACAGTTTTGAAAAATAACTATTACCCTTATTTTTATTATCTATTTATCGTCTCATTTCCATACAGGAAGGTTTTTGTTGCGACTATACACTTATACAGTGTGCACCAAAAGTACGGAATACTGCCTGTATAACATCTTAATTATTAATTTTCCGAAAAAATCTTTCAAGGGGTATACAAATATTCTTAAAAAGAAATATGACACACAAAAATGTTGAAACCATTTTCAAGTTACGACCTTGTATATACAGAGTGTCTTCGCAATGTATGTACATGCGAGCAACCACTCTTGGGGTCAAAATGGGCAACTTACCTATATACAAAAAAACACGTACCGTTAAGGCAGTACGAGCTTCAAAGTTTTTGAAAAAAAATCGTTTATGTTTTATAAAACGGGAACGCCTCAATCGATTTAGATGAAATGTGGTTTATGAACATTGATGAGTAAGACACTTTTTGATGTAATTAGTTTTATTATCGGCATATTTCAAATAATCCTAATCGGGCACCCCAGTCAAAAAATGTAATGTATTTTTGAATGAATTGTCCAATTTCCACGAAAATATTTGTAACGAAAAAAATTTTGATATCTCTTACCGTTTAGTCGTAAAAATTAAAATTAACATTATTATGGGGACTCGTCTGCAAATATGCGTCTACTATAAAGTCACCCCCTGCCTGTTTTTTATAGGGTTGGTTCAGAAACAAAACTAAGGTTACGTTACCATCAGCTAAAGTACTACATTTTAAGCGAAAAAAATTTCGATTCGCCTTTTAGTCATTTAAAAGCCATACTGCTTGGAATAGGCTATTTTCTGCTTTCTTTTTAACGGCTAAAATTAAATGAATGTAATAAAAAAAAATTTGTTATTTTAATTTGAATCGATAATATTTGAAAAAAATAGCATATACGGCGATTCGAAATTTTTGTTTGCTTAAAATGTAGTACTTTAGCTGTTGCTTACGTAACCGTAGTTTTGTTTCTCTGAACCAACCCAACAAAAAGCAAGCAGGGGTGTGAGGGTGACTCTATAGAGTATAGACGCACATTTGCAGAGACTAGTCCCCGCAATAATTAAAATTTTATTTTTTTACAAACAAACGGTAATTTATATAAAAATATTCTAAGAGACAAAAATTGTTTGTAAAAATATCAGTTTTCGTTACAAATATTTTAGTGGCAATTGAACAATTCATACAAAAAATACATTAGATTTTTTGATACTTGAAATATTCCGATAATAAAACTAATTACATCAAAAACTGTCTTACTTATCAATGTTCATAAACCACTTTTCATATAACTCGATTGAGGCGTTCCCGTTTTATAGAAGATAAACGATTTTGTTTCACGCTCCGTAGGACTTTGAGGGTGAGTTCTTGTATATAGGTAAGTTGCCTTTAATCGTCTTATTTTGGCCCGAAGAACCTGCGGTTGCTCGCTACATACATACATTGTCGAGACACCTTTTCTTAAATGGAAACGTCAAATTTTGTGTCAATGTATAGAGCATTTTTAATATATTCAGTGATATGAATGTTTGGATTTTTTTGTGTGCCTAAATATTGAAAAATTCTTAACGAAATGAATTAAATTCAATCAATGTCTTTAACATAGGAAGCTTTGAAAATAAATTAGTTTCCAAATTAGATAACATCAGAAATAATAGAAACAAGACAAACAAAATTCCCAAATTAAATAATTTCCAAAACCTGCTATGTTTAAGTAAATGAATTTAATTTATGCTCGCAGCATTTTTGTTCATCTTTTAAGATATTTTTATACACATTTTTAGGTTGTCCAAAAAAGCCAAACATTCATACGACTGAATAGATAAAAAGGTCTCTATCTAACGACACACAATATGATATATTTGTTCATTAAAATAAGTATTAATGACGTCATAACTTCAAAATGGCTTCTCAAATTTGTTTGAAATGTGTTATTATATTATTATGAAAATTGGTATAGCCCTTCAATAATTTTTTGATAAAAAATAATAATCAAGACATTACAGCCAGTATTAAATACTTTTGGCGCACCCGGTACATAAAAAAATCGTCTGATACAATCTGTCCCTGCATATTTATGTTTTAAATATTTTAAATAACTCCGATAGCAAGCCGATTCATCTTAGGAAACTAACCCTGTGCTGGTAAATATAACAGTAAATTACAATAAACATCAATCGCTTCATTACTGAACTTAATTTTAAATATTGAATATTGAATTACATCTTTTTTAATCTGCTCTAATTTATCAATATTTTTTAATTGTGAATTTCAGTTTTTTTAATTAAAAAAACTACATCTTCATAGGGAGGTGCTGCAGCACCCTGCACCCCCTTTAATACACTCATGAAATTATGAATTTTATCAACCCTGCATTTTACAATCACTGTTTCTTACATAATTTGGTTAAGCTAATCCACACATGTTTTCTAAAAAATTATGAAGCCAAGGCAACTTCGCCTTTGATTTAATAACTTACTAGAAACCCTTACACTTTTATTTATTTATTAATTAATACGAACAAAAGGCATCAATTGAAAAAACAATATGGTCAAAAATCAATTATATAGGTAGAGTGTTATATAGGTAGAGTTAGCTATAAAGTTTCGAACAGGCTCAAAAAATTAAATATTAACGTAGCTATGCACAATCCGAACAAACTCCATAAACATCTAGTAAACAATAAAGACACAATAGAAAAATTTTCAAAAAATGGTATCTATCAAATAGACTGTTCTAATTGTGATGCAATATGTATAGGACAAACTGGCCGCAGTTTTAATACAAGAATTAAAGAACACATTAGATCAATTAAATATAATCATAAATCAACCGGCATTTCCCAACATTGTATTACAAACACTCATTTTTTCAAACACACAGATACAAAAATTTTACACGTAGAAAACAAGGGCAAACTTTTAAATAAATTGGAAAATTTAGAAATTAAAAAGGCAATAAATAATAATAAAAATATAGTTAACGACCACACCGATTTAGGCAATTCACCGCTCCTTGACCTACGATATACAAAGCATAAAAACACATGTGTTAACACTTAGAGTCAGGGCGGCGACGCAAAATTCCGGAAATGGGTAGGGTAGTATTGTACATCTTTAAGTATTAGTATTAGTTTGATTTGTAAACTCCTGACGATGACCGTGAAGGTTGAAACTTAAGTCGAGAAAATAAATACCAACAAATTGTGAAACAATTACCAAGAGTTTTATTTTATTAATAATCTGTTAATTTTTTAATAGTTAAATATTTATTAATAATGTTTCACCATGTGCCTACCACACAATCAATTCAAAATATTAAGTTAGTGTCTGTAACGACCTACCTTCTTTATTAAGCCTGTTGCTTACCTTATTTAAATTATTATTACATATTTACTTCTATTTAATTTATTAAAGGAGACGCCATCAACTAGTTTTAAAGATTTTGAATTTATTAAAGGAGACGCCATCAACTAGTTTTAAAGATTTTGAAGATTCTGGATCTGAGTATCTTCCGTCCGGGTCTGAAATTTCCGTAATTATTCCAAAGGCTGATGTATGTAACCACAACGTTTTATATACAGCGTGTTTCAAAGGTCACATTCTAGAAGCTTGCTCGGATTTATTTCTGTGTTATATATTTCACACTCTTTGGCTTCCAAATGCAAAGTACTACTGTTGGCAATGGGTGCTAAACTCGCTTTAAAAAAGCACCTTAGCCGTATTCTCAGTGGTTTCAGAGTTGCAAATGGTTTGTTTGCTATAACACCTTCAACTGAATGAACTTTTTCTGGCAAATTTCTGTATACATACAAAAATACAAAGCGATTTTCTAAAGTTTGATAATACGAACAACTAGTTCTTCATAATTCGTGTTATTAAGAACTGGTCATATATTTATATACGATTTTTGACATAGGATAAATGCTATGAAATTTGGCTATATACTTTTGAATCTGTATCTGCAGTTTATTTTTACTGCATCCCAATCTTATACTGGGTATGGAAACCACTTACTACAAAATCGATTACATTAATAAATCAATGATGGAGATTTATTGTTGTAATATTTTTTTTTAGATTGTCACATGTCAATAATAAATATTTTTTTTGGGGGGTTTTTACTCTGTAACAGCATCTGATTAAAATTGTAACAGATTTTCATAGTTTTGTAAATTGTAGTAACGACGTAACCCCATAGTAAATTCGTATGGGATTAATTGCGGGGAGACCCGAAGGCAGTTCCGCACCACACGAACACCGTACCGACGCCATAATGTTAATTGTAATAGATCTGCAGAGATATTATGCTTGCATGAAATATTAAAACCATCATAAAGCGTTGTTGCCAAATTTAGGGCTTCGTGTAATGCGTAGTATATGTGGGGCTGCCTAAAATCGTTTAAATATATTCCAAGTGTATATCTTATATACGCAGAAGCACCGACGCGCCCTCTACCTAAAGTAGGTGTCAACTAAACATGTATGTTTTGAGATATATTACGGGCACTACGAAGCCTGAGCAAAAATCCGTATACGGCTGCAACACGTTGTACAAAGCTTAAATAATAAGATATACACGTGAGTTTTTACGAAGCCCGAACCATTGTTTTTTCTTCCCAGTTTTCTAGCCCAAATTTTTTAATGTCCTGTTGGATGTCTCCCCACCAGGTGTTCTTGGGTCTGCCTTTCCTATTCCGTTCTTCTGCTTCCATCGTTATGGTTTTTCTGACTGGGTCATCCAGCTCCATTCTCCTTATGTGGCCCAGCCATCTTAGCCTGTTTTGCTTGATGACTGTTGTTAGCATTGGATCCTTGTATATTTCTTCTAATTCTCTGTTGGTCCTTCTTCTCCACTCACCGTTCACTTTTGTTCCTCCTGCTATTTTTCTTAGGATTTTTCTTTCCCAGGCATCTACTTTGTTTTCGTATTCTTTTGTTAGCACCCAGGTTTCTGCGCCGAACAAAACCACCGGGCGGATCACAGTTTTGTATAGACTTATTTTCATTTTTCTTTGTAAGTTTTTATCTTTCAGTACACCGTCTAGTGCTGCTGCACATCTTGAGCCCATTGTCAGTCTCCTCATTATATCTGGTCCTTGTGTGGGGCCTCGGTAGGCGAGTGTAGTAGGCGCTTGCAGCCAAGGTCACAGAGGCTTTCGGGAGTCTGTGGCTCTATTTGGCCCGGTGTTCGAATCCGGGCTGGGGCAGTTGTCAGCTCCTGGAAACCTCTTAACATAGAATAGTTTAAGTAGTTTTTAAGGACTTAGTATGTAAGGTAGTATGCACAATAGGCCCGACAACGTGGCCTAACTGCTGTAAGACCTGAAATACATACATACATCGGGTCCTTGTTGTCCATTGCTTGTTAACTCTGCCCCTAAGTACACTGCACTATTCACTATGTTGAACATATATTTTTTGTGTGTGTTTAAATTTAATTATATTTGTTGTTTCGTTTAATGTCATTTTAATTAGGTTTATTGTTTCTGTTGATATTTCTAGATTTCTTAGAGCTTTATATATTTCTGTCCTTCTTATCCGGTCATATGCCTGCCTGAAATCTATGAAAATTGCATGTAAGGGGATATTTTTTTACTGCATTTTTCTTGACTTTGTTTAAGTATAAAAATCTGGTCTATGACCGATTTTCCGCCTCTGAACCCTGCCTGATATTTTCCGATCTTGTTTTCTGATTCCTGTTTTAGTCTTTGGTTTATCAACTGTGCTACTATTTTATACGCCACGTTTAGTAATGCTATGGGTCTATAATTTGTGACTGCATTTCTGTTACATTTTTTGTAAATGGGCATATGTGAGCCGTGGACCATTGTTTTGGCATTTCTTTTTTTCCCCATATTTCCTTTATTAGTTGGTATAGTTGTTGTAGTATTGTTTCATCAGCAAATTTTATTATTTCTGCTTCCCTTTTATCTGTACCTGGGCTTTTGTTGTTCTTTAGTTTTCTTACTATTTCTGTCATTTCTTCATATGTTGGGGTTTCGGTAGTGGTTTCTTCTTCTTGTTTTGGTCCTGATTTTTCCTCATAGTTTGTTTCTCTTCCGTGAGTATCTGAGCGAAGTATCTTGCCCATATTTCTGCCATTTCTTGTTCATCCATACAGAGGTCACTTTTTTCATTTTTCAGGCCTAGCGTTTGTTTTTGGAACCCTTTTTTCTTCCTTTACCTGTTTGTAGAAGATTTTTGAATTCTTGTCTTTGTAAGCTTCTTCTATTCTTTCGTATTTCTCTTTTCTTGCCTTCCTTTTTTTTCCCTACATAATTTCTGTGCATTATTTCTCGCTACTCTGTATTTTTAACCGACTTCAAAAAAAGGAGGAGGTTCTCAATTCGTCTGTATATATGTTTTTTTTTTTTTATTTTTTTTTAAATGTATGTTCGGGCATAACTTTTTTGTTTACGAACCGATTTTAATGATTTTTTTGTGTTGGGTTCAGTATAGTTCCAAGGTGGTCCCATTATAATTTCATTGGTATTGGAGCTTGAACTTCGAAGATACTCCTCAAAATCTATTTTTTTAACCGACTTTTTAGTGTTTCCGTATTTCATCTTCCGTTTCAACTAGCCGTCATTTCCTCATTCGAGAAGCATCGTTACTAGGTCTACCCATCACTTAAAATTGTAAAATAATTAACTTTTAAAAAAAAAAAGGGAACCGACTTCAAATAAAACACAAAAGTGACATAAGTTAACTAAAAAGCAAAAAATAAATGTTTTTTATACAACAGTTTAATACTTATTTGTTGTTCCGTTTAATGTAATTAAGAAATTGCTGTTTATTATATAATTATTAATTGTTTTATAATTTTGAAGTCGGTGCTAAGTAAAACATAAAAATTATATACCTTGCTGCAATAATAAATTAGATTCGAATTTTTATGTTTTACTTGGCACCGACTTCAAAATTATAAACAATTAATAATTATATAATAAACAGCAATTTCTTAATTACATTAAACGGAACAACAAATAAGTATTGAACTGTTGTATAAAAAACATTTATTTTTTGCTTTTTAGTTAACTTATGTCACTTTTGTGTTTTATTTGAAGTCGGTTCCCTTTTTTTTTTAAAGTTAATTATTCATTTAGCTCTCGTCCTCCTGTTCTCGGCATTTCCATTCGTATTGTTTTCCTTTTCTCTATTGCTATCTTACATTCTTCATCCCACCATTCTTTTTGATGTGTATCTTCCTTTATCCTCAATTGTTGGGCACCTTTCAGAAGTGTGTGTTTTATCTGTTCCCATTTTTCTTCTACGTTATTTTTTTGACGTTGTTGCTGTGCCATCCTTCTTGTACTTTCTTTGTACTTTTGTTGTGTTTTATCATTCTTTAATAGATCTACATTCCATCTGTTTATTTTTGATTTATTTTGTTTTGTGTTTGTTATTGTTTGTTTTAAGTTTGCAATCACTAGAAGGTGATCGGAGTTAATATCTGCTCCTCTGTATGTTCTTATTTTTGTGATCTTACTTGCATGTATTTTTTGAGTCATCACATGATCTATCTGGTTTCTTGTTTGCTTGTCTGGGCTAATCCAGGTAGCCTTATGAATATCTTTCCTCTTTGACATGGTACTTGTAATTACCAAACTTTTTGATGCTGCAAAGTCTACTAGTATTTGTCCGTTTTCATTCGATTCCTTATGTAAACTTTCGCTCCCTGCTATGTCTTTATTTCTGTCTTCTCTTCCTACTTTTGCGTTCATGTCACCTATGATTAGTTTTATGTCGTAATTAGGTGAACTGTCTACTATTTCCTCTAATAGTTCGTAGAATTCCGCCTTTTTCTCTTCCTCTTTGTCCTCCGTAGGGGCATGTATGTTTATTATGCTTATTTTCCTGTATTTTGTTTTTATTCTTAGGGTGCTTATTCTTTCATTTACCACATTATAATTTAGAACTGATTTTTTTTGTTGATCTTTGATTAGGAAACCTGTCCTTAGCTTATTTTCATTTCCTCCCCCTTTAAAATATATGTAGTTTCCTATGCTGAATTGGGTTTCACCTTTTCAGTTTGTTTCTTGGATTGCTAGAACGTCGATGTTATATCTTTTTGCTTCTTGTACTAGTTGTTTGAGTTTTCCTTCTTTGTTCATGCCTTGGGCATTCCAAGTCACGATTTTCAATACTTTTTCTTTTATTTGTGTCGCTCGCTTCACTTTGCTTCGGTTTGCACTAATGTTTAGCTTCGCGATCTTTTCCGAAATTTTTTCGCTTACTTTTCTTATCTTTGTCTTGTGTAGCAGCTTTTTCAGTTTGTCTGGCGTATACTTTATTGTTGTTTTTTCCCTTTCTATTTTCCCTTTGGCTCTTCCTTTATTTTCTTGTAACCTGTTTGTTAATTTTTCAATCCTCTTGTTATTGCTTTCTATGAGTTCTCTTAGTTGGCGTTTCTTTGTTTCTCCTGCTCGTATTTCGTCTTGCATTTCCTGGTATTTCTTTTGCTGTTCTTCTATTTTTTTTATAATTTCTCTGATTTGTTCCACTTCCATACTTGTAACTAATTTTGCTTATCTTCTCCACTTATACTTCAAGTCTGGGGTAAAATTCTAAACTCGGCAACGTCGCTTTTTAATTCTGCTGGTAACTTCTCTCTGTTGGCCTTGTGCGCTTCTTAACCTCAACCTCACTTGATTTCCAAATTTTAGACTTACCCTCTGGGGTTTAACTTGTGGTCCCTTCTTTGGATTCCACTCACCCTTGAACCTTACTATCTTCTAATTGTTCTTTGCACACTTTTCTTTAATTTACTTTTGTTTAACACTTTCTAAATTCGTATATGTTTATAAAATTAAATTTAATTCATTTGGTTTTTCCTTAAAGTTTAGCTGTTCTATTTTGTTATGCTTGTTGACAATTTTCCATTTGCTCATAAAGTAATTTAAGTTTACTTTGCTAATTTTTATGTTGGGTTACAATTTTTATTTAAAAAAAAAACAGTTGAAATTGGCTTTTGTACCATAAAAATGAGTCAGGGAAAACTGAAGTTTATCAGTCGGGGAAAAGTCAGGGAATTTGAAAAGCAGTTTAAGTGGCCACCCTGTTAAAATTTTCTTATTTTCTTTGCGAAAATTTAGTGTACTTTTATAGTAGTTTTCTTTTTGTGCGGTAAGTTGAATGTAACATATAAATAAATAATTTATTTAAAAAATTATGGTTTTGCAGTGTTAACGCCTCTTTATCTTCAGTTTTTAGTACATACTATTCACAATTATTAAAATTTAATGACCTAAATAATTTATAGTCGTCGAAAAAGTATAGTCTGTAATACGTTTGGAATGGCTATTCCGCACTCGTGGACCGTCTCCGCCGAATAATTTGAAATCAAGATAGTCGAAATTTTAAATATGCTGTCAACGTGACAATCCAGCTTTTTAAAACGTTTAAATTAAAATCATAGTCTCTGATGGTGACAAAACATACTCGATAACTTAGCAATTTATATACATCTTAGTAATTTATATACATTTAATCCCTTGGGACTTTTGAAAATATTTAATCCCTCCGGCGTTAAAAGGAATCAAATTAGTACTGTAATGTTGGGTTCGTAGTTGTAAATGAAACACTATTTGTGGAAGATCTTTTTATGTGTTAGCTTTTACAGAATAATCTTTTATGAATGTTTTTATATAAATATAAATAGCAACCAAGTCGCTAAGTTACTAAATACAATTGATACAACCAGGCTGCTACATTAGTAACCCCCCCCCCCCCCCCCAACTTTGCAGAAGAAAAAAACTACGCAGCAAACGTGAAGCGCATGCTATCTTAGCTACAAAAACTTCTGATCTTTTCAAAAACAATACAAGTAACGTAACTAAGTGAACATCATAGAAAATAGAATAAAATTAGCTTGAAGTTGCTTCTAGTTTTTTCAGGTGCGTGTCCAATTCTTGAGGTTCTAAGAGCAGAGTCGAAAAAGTTCAGTTCACTAAAAAAAAACAGAATAAAAAGG
Source organism: Ctenicera cuprea (assembly GCA_958336395.1). NCBI lineage: Eukaryota > Metazoa > Arthropoda > Insecta > Coleoptera > Elateridae > Ctenicera > Ctenicera cuprea. The sequence goes on from OY284488.1 coordinate 12,922,945, forward strand.
GAAAAAAATGTGCAAAAATAAAAAGAACATAATATCTAAACAAAAATACTTAAACAAAAAAAGCTGGTTTGAGCGATCTAGAGAAACAATTCCATTTCTACCGAAGCCCTCCAATACCATATATTTTTCCGTTCGAGAGATCACTTTGAATGGACCCAAATAATTCTGCTTTAAGCCTAGCGTATGACTGTCGTTGCGTACATACACGTGTGAGCACGATTTTAATTGCTGATCCACGAAAGTATTGCTATTATTAAAAATCTTAGTGAAAAAGAACTTGGCGTTGTGCATGTGTTTTCGTAATTTAAAAACAAAATGTGTTAACTCGGTGCGATCGTCAAGGTCTACGTCTTGAAAACAATCTCCGGGCAGACGCAATTGTGTTCCGTATAGAATATCCGCAGGAGACACCTGAACTTGTTCTTGAATTGCTGAGCGCAAAGCCAATAAAATCCATGGTAATCTATCTATCCAGTCGCTCATCCCCGTTGTTCTTACTGCTTGTTTAATCGTACGGTTAAGTCTTTCCACCAAACCCTGACTCTGTGCGTGTTGAACACTGCACTTAATATGTTTTACCCCCAAAGTTTTCAAAATATTTTCCCACGTTGCAGAAATAAATTGTGGATCATTATCCGTAGAAATAATCTTTGGAACTCCAAAACGGCTGATCCAAGTATTGATAAGTTCTTGTATAATAATATCAGTTGTGGTGCTCTTTAATGGAATTGCTTCGGGCCAACGTGAAAAACGGTCTACTATTGTTAGTAGATATTTAAAACCATTCGAAGGAGGAAGGGTCATAATGTCCAAATGAATTTGTTCAAAACGATTATCAGGTTCGATTATAGGTTGCAATGGTTTCTTCGTGTGTCGTGTTATTTTATTCTGCTGACAATTAGAACAGCTCTTTACCCAATCCCGAATGTCTTTTTTCATACCAGTCCACAAGAACCTTCGAGCAACATGCTTCTGCATCGTCCTAGTACCTTGATGAGCCATGCCTGCAACCGCTGGAAAATTCCAAAACGAAATGGCAATGGAACGTAAGGTCGCGACAATCCTCGACTCGTGTCGATCCATATTGACGTATTGTTTGGTGTACGTGCTTTGACAAAATTGAAATTTTGATTCGACTGAAGTTGCAATAATTCTTCATCTTGAACCTGCGCATGTGCAATTGCATCATAATCAACCAACTCGGGTAAAATTGCTGAAACTCGTGTAAGTGCGTCTGCTGGAATATTTTCACTCCCCTTTAAATATCGGATATCCGTGGTGAAAGCAGAAATGTACTCTAAATGACGAAACTCTCGTGGTAAATAAGTGTCGCACGAACTTTTGATAGCTGAGCAAATCGGTTTATGGTCCGTATACACGTGAAAAGTCCTATATTCTATAAAATATCGAAATTTTTTAATTGCGAAATAAATAGCCAAAAGTTCGCGTGAGAAAATGCTGTATTTTCTTTCAGTAGGCGTAAGCGATCGACTGCAGAATGCGAGAGGTTTGTATAAACCATCTTGTAGTTGCTGTAATACGCCTGCAATAGCATCTCCGGAACTATCACAAGAAATACTGATCTCAGCTCCTTCTTGAGGGTGTACTAGAAGTGTGGCCTCAATAAGTGCCTGCTTGGCTTCATAAAAAGCTTCTAACGTCCTACCTTGCAAAACAACTGGTTTCGTGGAAGCCTTACCCGGAATAACTAAAGAATTCAGCGGAGCCAAAATTTTTGCACAGTTCTTAATGTGTTTATGAAAATATCCTATTAAGCCTATGAAATTGCGCAATTTTTTTTGATCGTTTGGTATTGGAAAGTTCTTTATCGCCTCAATGTTGGGTTCGTAGTTGTAAATGAAACACTAGTTTGTGGAAGAACTTTTTATGTGTTAGCTTTTACAGAATAATCTTTTATGAATGTTTTTATATAAATATAAATAGCAACCAAGTCGCTAAGTTACTAAATACAATTGATACAACCAGGCTGCTACAGTACTTTTACTCCTGGAAGTGCAAAAAAAACTTTTTATTCATATTGTTATGTTTACAGTAAGTAATGAAAGAACTAACTGCACTTACTAATCTTTATTTACAAGGTATTTTTGATCTAATACTTCGGCTCATTAGCAACTGTGCTGGCGAATAATCTAAACCACTTACTGGTGTATTCCTATAATTTAGCAATGACATAAAAAAGTCTGTATTAATCATCAAAAGACTTTTTAAGTAATCTTTTCACTATCCCTACCGCTTTCTCGACAAGGCCATTAGATCTAGGGTATCTAGGACTACTATTGGCGACATCTATTTCCCAACTGTTTGCAAACTTAACAAATGTATAACTCGAAAATGGCATATTGTCGCATACAATTGTTTTAGGAATGCCATGTACACAAAATATTTCCTTTAATTTTTTAATAACACAAATTGCAGTCTTATCTTGTAATTTCTTAACTTCTATCCATTTAGTCAGATAATCTACTGATAAGTAATCGGACCCATTACAATACAATGTCTACTCCTACTTTTAAGAACGGTAGGTCTGGTATGTCATGTGACATAAGGTTTCCTTAATATTGGAAGCCCTGTATTTTTCACAAACTTTACAAGAATTTATTAGATTCTCAACGTCACTTGACATTCCCACCCAATACTATAGCGACCTAGCGCGTTTTTTACATTTCACAATACCTAAATGACCTGCGTGTACAAGATTTAACATTTCTTTTTGCATCGCCTTAGGTATAACTATTCTGTCATTAACATAAATTAGACCTCTTTTTACATGTAACATGTTTTTAATTTTCCAATAATGTTTTAACTCCTGGTCACATATGTTTTTACAATTTAAAGGCCATTCATTTTTATACCAATATACTACTCTGCTTAAAACTCTATCTTTTTCTGTTTCAACTCTAAGTTGCTCTTCCCTATTTTTACTAACTGGTAGTTCTTGTTTGAAACAGTGAACAATTTCCGTTAAGGTGTGGTCATCCCTGCTATTATTCTCACTAATTACGGGATAAAAAATCAGCTATATACATGTTAGTGCCTGGAATGTATTTCATTTGTAGGTCGTATTTAAGAAATTTTAGCACCATCCATTGCAAGTGATTACTAATTTTGTGTATATCTTTTTCAACTATTAAAACTAACGGTTTCTACTAGAATTTTCCTACCATATAAAAACTGATTAAACTTTTCTAAGGATGCACATATTGCATACATTTCTTTTTCTATAGGTGCCCACCTAGTCTGTGCTTCTGTTAAGCTTTTAGAATAAAATGCAACCGGCTGTCCCCTCTGTAAGAGACAAGCACCCAACCCACTTTTTGAACTATCACACTGTATAACTAATGGCGATGACTTATCTAATATTTTTAAAGTTGGTGCATGGCTTAACTTTAATTTTAATTGTTCGAATGCACGTTTGTGATTTTTAGTCCAAACCCACTCCACGTTTTTCTTCAGTAGCCCTCGAAGCACTGCTGTTGTTTCTAAATAGTTTGGAATAAATTTGCTCATGTAATTTGTCATCCCTAGTATCATATCATCGAAGTAGATTTCTACCCCTTGTATATCGGCAAAAATTTGCATCATTTTTTTCTGAAGTATTTCAGGAGCCGAAGAAATGCCAAATGGCATTCTAGTAAACTGATACCTACCAAAAGGTGTTCCAAAAGTACAAATATAAGTGCTCGATTCCTCTAACTTAATTTGGAAAAACCCATCCTTTAAGTCTAAAACGCTCAACACTTCCTTCCCTGCTAACCTACTGCTAATTTCTTCAGGTGAAAGGATTTGATAATGTTCCCGCATAATGCTACTGTTTAGCTCTTTCGGATCTAGACAACCGTAACGTTTTATTAGGTTACTCTACGATAACCAAATTATGACACCATTCTACAGGTTCATTTACTCTGGCAAGTACTTGTCTTTTTTCTGAGCTATCTAATATATTTTTGAGAGTTTCTTTTATACTCTCGGGAACCCTGCCTATAGGTTTTATTACCGACTCAGCATCATTTTTTAATTTTATGGAACACTCCTATCAGCCCTAAGCCTTCGAACACATCCTTATTTTGATTAACAAACTTAGTTACACTGCTTTTATTATTATTACAAGAAATTTTCTCTACTGTCTGAATGAGATTAAATCTTAGACAGTCATTCAGTCCTAAAATGGGGGTACTTTCCGTATCAACTACGAGAAATTTAATACATTTGTTTATGTTGTCTCCTATTAAACAGTTCAAAGAAAACACACCTGTGGGCTTTACTCTCTTACCTCCATATACTAATAGTGTTGTATTAGTAGCCTTTAGTGTGGTTAGCTTATTCCCTTTCATATTAATTTCTTGGAGACATTTTAATGGTAACACGCTACATTCAGCACCCGTATCTAGTTTAAAGTCTATCTCTACATCATTAATTATGATTTTTTCTAACCACTGGCTTTGTTTCTTAGAACTACTACTTACTACAGTTTCATCTAAGCTAAACATTAAATCTAAATGAAAAATTTCTTCCAGATCTTCTTGGTCTTCAGCTGTGACTTCATTAACGCCTCTCCTTTGAGGTTGCCTACTTCCCCATGGCTTCTGCTTAAACCTGCAACCTACTGCAAAGTGGTTTTTATAATTGCAGATTGCGCACAGTTTCCCGTAAGCGGGACACTCCCCGAACTTATGCTTTCTACCGCACTTTCTGCACTCGTACCCTACACTACATTCCCCAGGCCTCTTTTCTGCATTCTTTTCCTGACTCCTTGCCCTTGTGCTTCCCTTCTTTATTTCCGCAACTTCCGTTGTTATTTCCTGTAAAGACTTTAATTGTAACTTGCCTGCTTCGGCAGCTCTACCCTGGTTTATTGCCTCAATTAAAGGTAAATTTGTGGCTCTCAATAACCTTTCTTGTAAGGATGCATCACTTGTCCCTATCACTATCTTGTCTCTTATCAGCGACTCTTCCTGATCACTGAATTCACACTGCTTGGCAAGTATTCTTAAATCCGTTAAAAAGTGCTCGAAACTTTCTTCTTTTTGGACTCTTGAAAAAAATCTGAACCTTCGTAGATAATATTTTTTCTGGGCACACGGTACTGCTCAAACGCTTTTACTACCTCCTTGATATCTGATTTTTGTTGGCTAGTGAGCTTGAAGGTATTAAAAACATCTAACGCTTCTTCACCTGCCAAATTGAGGAATATTGCGATTTTCGTGTCTCCATCCTTGTTCTCAAGTCCAGTTGCTTTCATGTAATTGTTAAAATGTTGAACAAACTTATGCCAATTCGCATTTTCTCCTTCAAATATTAATTCTTTGGGCGGCTTAAAAACACCCTCCATTTTGAAACGCTAAAAACCGCGCGAAACTGACTTGTCCCGTCACGTTCTAAGCGTCACTTGGTTTTAACCTCACACGAAGTGGTTTATTATAGGAGAAAATTTTTAACCACCCGTGTTGATAATTTGAATTACTGTAATGGCCGCCAAGAACAGTAATAATTGAGAACAGATATACGCGCCTACACAAGTATCAAGGTTTTTTAACACGAGTATTGCTAATATCTGTTGTAAAATAAATATTGAAAGCGCTAAAAACAAATTTCCAATACAAATTGTTGTGTGTATGGTTGCCATAGCTAAAGTGACCATTTATTTTTCATTCAAAAACGGGACGTATTTTAAAAATTAATAAAAATTAAATAAAAATCGATAAAAACACAAAATATTGTAGGAAACAGACTTTTTCCACTACTAGCATTAAACGATATCATTATTTACTTATTTTTTTCCTAGTGGTTAATAATATTTCATTTTTAACTACTGGTTAATAACGAAAATTGCTATCTAGTACTCACATGCCTATTTAAAATTATAAACTTTCATGTAAAAATCTTTTGATTTTACTGGTAATAACTGTTCACCAACACTTTCTGCACCTTCCCTAATTTCAGGAGGAGTGCAGTTTTCACTCAAATCATCAAAATTGGACATTTTATAACCGCTATTATAATAGTTATTTATTGTACAAGATGATAAAATTGCACTTTATCTTCGATAGCGATTTTAGCGTCGAGGCGTCAGCCGAGACGCTAATAAGCATCGAGAAGATAATGAAATTTTATCGTCGTGTGGAATACAACATTGTTTTCTATAGCAATTGTTAAAGAAGGCCAAAAAATGAAGAAAAATCAATGATAAATTTAATTTAAAAGTGTCAGGAAAAAAACAGTTTGACGAAAAAATGAGTAGGTGGCTTTAATAACTTTTTGGTTGCTATAGAGTTTATTTATAAAATAAAATACTTTTTTCCACTAGCATTAAACGATATCATTATTTACTTTATTTTAGAGCCAAGAAGATGAATTTCTTTCCTAGTGGTTACTAATATTTCATTATTAACTACTGGTTAATAATGAAAACAATTGCTACCAATCTTTAAATTCACCATAAACTTTCATGTAAAATTCTTTTGATTTTACTGGTAATAACTGTTCACCAACACTTTCTGCACCTTCCCTAATTTCAGGAGGATTGCAGTTTTCACTCAAATCATCAAAATTGGACATTTTATAACCACTATTATAAAATATATATTTTACATAAATGTCAATTGCTAGTAGTGGAAAAAATAATATATAAACCACGGTAGAGAAGACTTATCAGCCTCGCAACTTATTTCCCTGGTGCTTCGCATCTCGGGAATTAATTCTGTCAGCTGAGAAAAATGTCTTCTCTACCTTGGTCTATAATATACTATTATTGGTTTTATTGTGAATAAAATATTAAAGAACACATTCAGTTTATTGGTTTATTAATGTTATACTTATACATACAAATGAACAAGAAAAGAAAAACAAATAAAAAATTAATATCAATATTTTAAACTCATTTATATTGCACTGAATTTGTTTTAATAATGCAGGTGACGACTTCAAATAAGCATAAAACTCTTGACAAGACTAATTTATATTGCTGCATCCTCGTCCCCCAACGGTTCGTTTTTGTATAATGAAGTTGGTATGCACTCCATCTCCGATGTAGGAGCAGCTTCATACTTTGCAAGCGCCGCAGTTTTTTTCATTCTCCAGTAACATTTTACGCCTGTCGAAGAAAACTTTTCAAGTTTTTCTATGTCCGACCTGTAACGCACAACACCAAAACCAATAAATCGAATGTTCATTTTTTACTTTGTGTTTTATAATTAAATATAACATATACAACCTTGTGCACAATATTAGCAATGGTGCCACATGCTTGCATTTTTCAGACTGCCCCGCCTTGCAAGTACATGAAGTGCCTTTAATTTTGACCTCTGCAGTTAAGTCAAAACTTGCATTTATTTCATGTGGATCTGTGGTTAGCGCACTCGTTTTTAAACATAATGCGAGTAATTTTACATAATTATCACGGCGCTCCACACTTCCACATGTAAATATGTATATGATTAGCATTAAGAACAGCTTCCCCTTCAGTAATACACCGAGAACTTGAACTTGCTTCTAAATGCTCAAAGAGCGATTTTAAAGATAAAATTTTCATCTTCAATGATCCTGAAAAATAAGAATGTATAATGTTACTTTAAAAAATAGTTTAGTAATGCTAGGTTAAGCAACTTATTAATTTATTTGAGGACGGCGTTTTTGAATTAATAATCATCAATACACCCACAGTATTGCTTTATTATTTCATTTCACTTACGTGTGAAGCTACAATTCGAAGAAATATTCAGATTTATATAAAAACTTTGAACCACTCACATGCACTTTGTGTATTACAACCTGGCCTACGTGTACATATATGAAGTGATTACTCGACAACGCAGCCATTGTGACATCGATAGCAGCGCCACCAACGGTAGAAATTGATCCCTATAACTTGTACATGAGCTGCGTTAATTTTGTTGTTAATTGGCTCTACAACTTTTCACCTGACACCATGTTATGTTTACACTAAGTAATGAAAGAACTAACTGCACTTACTAATCTTTATTACGTACAAGACTTAATATCATTTACAATGAACCATGACTGACTGACTTCAACTAACTACTCACTAATGGATGTAGAGGGAACCACCATACATAACACATATGAAATTTGTTGTACAGTACAAATAAAATTTTGTAAACCCATATTTATATAAACTAATCTTTGAAAATACTGTCTTCATTGTTTCCATATCTATCATTATCCTTCATAAAACTGAAATACCGTTATAGATACCGGCGGTACAAGTTCGACGGAATTTAAACTCGGATCAAGCTCTGAACTTTAATTGAAAAACAGGTTACGTTGATGAACTTAGTTTAAACTCTGAACTGAGTTTAAACCACTATTGAAAAACCTGCCCTAAATTATCCATTAATGATGTTGGTCCAAAATCGATTGCATGGACCTCAACATGCAACCCTTCAATTGTTCGGTCTGCGGTTCGGTCACGTTTAACAGATGGTAATGCAAAGGCACTTTAAATGCAAATGGTTTTAATGGTAAAGCTAGCTGTAAAGGGCTTTATTTCTGCTGTGAGATCTCTTTTTAAATATTACAGTCAAGTTTACTATACCTTCTGCTCACGGACTCTCGTGAAAACAACAAAAATTGTTTACCAATTAATTTTTTATTATACCTGAATCATAATCTCTGTTTTTGAAACTAAAAATCGGGCCTTCAAAGCACTAGTGCTTTAAAGTTGCCTAGGTAACAACTAATTCACCTACAAATTTTGAACAATGATAAATACACAGGTAATCAGCACTATTCTTTATTTACTTAAATGAATATGAAACGTACAATTGGTGTTGTTTGAAATTTGTAAACCAGAAGCTTTAATCAGCTCATTGTTAGTTATTTGTAAACTAGCAGACTGCTGATCCTTTGCATTTTCGAGGACGTTCAATTTTGAGGATGTTGATGTAGTATTATTACTTCTATTAACAGCCCCAACTGATGGATGTGGTAGGACGGCGTACGTGTGAGACGTGAAAGAGTGCAGTGGCGATAAATAACCCGTATAACGGGCTTTATCACATCAAACTTTCACGGAATAGCAACAATTATTAAGATAAGAAGTAGCTGCAACAAAATAACAAAGTGCAAAAAGTGCCACGAATCGTTTACGTATAATTTTCCGATTATTCTGAGCGGAACGGGAATCGTGCTAAATAAGCGAAAGGGGCCAGGAGACGCGAAACATGCAAGGGCGCCCGTGATCAGGCGCTTATCGCCGAGGTCGGAGCAACAGCCTGAGCCGAGATTAGAAAGTGCGCGATAAGAAGTGTTTATTTTTACACATTACTACGCACCGAAATAATAAGTGAAAATTAAAAAAAAAACCATATTGTGGAAAGTTCTAGATGAACAATCATAAAATAACGGGAAAAAGCGCGGGCAACACGAGATCGATAAAAGAGTTTGTAATAAAAAGGAAAAGAGACGAAGTAGAAGCTCAAGCAACAAACGAAGAAGAAGAAAACGGAGTAGAAGAGAAAGGAAATCTTAAGAAGGGCAAAACAACCCAGAAATACCCAATTGAACAAAGAACCGGAACACCCACAAACATGGACACGAATAAAATGGAGAAATTCATGGAGAGTGTAAATACACAGTTAAAAGAAATTAAAAGTGACACACAAAGGGAAAAGCAGATGAGCTAACAGATCAAATGAAAAAATATGGAGAAGAGCTACGATCACTTAAAGAGGAACTGATAAAAAAGGAGGTGAAATGGGAAGAAGAAAAAAAAGAATTACGGGAGGAAATAACAGATCTGAAAGGAAAACTGGAAAACCAAGAGAGAAGCAGCAAAAGAAACAATCTTATAATAAAAGGAAGCGAATTCAACGAAAGGAACATGAAGCAAGAAATAAAGGAGTTCCTACAGAAAGAGCTAGGAGTGAACACAGAAATT